>JAQFVV010013490.1:0-112812 GCA_028023455.1 Epiperipatus broadwayi | reverse complement strand
CAAATTTATAGTAATGTGCATGTAGAAAAGGTAAACCAAAATCATCATCACATTTTTATATAATCATAAATGAAGCTGTAGGGCATCCAAGTTCAAACCCTACCAGATCAAAATCTTAAACACTTTACAGACAAAGAATGGGTCAACAATTATATGCTTTATTTGTTTGTGTGTTGATAGAAAGGTAATACACACATTTAAACTATTTAATATTTAAATTTTCTTTAAAAAGCAAAGTTATAATGCATACATATAGGCAATGTATGTGTAAATTATTTATTTGTTTTATATTTCAAATATTAAACATTTTAATTTTCTTTAAAACTAACCTATGCTTGATCAATTCTAATATTTTATTCTATACTTTTATTTTGCTTTTCTTTAATTATAATTGGGATTTAAAAGTTACAGATTTAATTAAATAATTGGTTTATAATTCCTAAGCTAGCAATCACATTATTTAGGGTTAGTTTATGAATGATTTGAAAGAATGCAGGATGTGTGTACATTACATACAAAATTTTACATTTCCTAAATATTGAAAGAAAAGGAAGTATTAAATCTGTTAAATTATTTTTTTTGTACAATTTTTTTTGTTAAAAGAGGAAATCTGTTTAATCAGATATCGATCTTTGTAGTAAATTTTTTTTTTGTAAATGATTGTCACTTTGGAGCTATAATTTTTGAAATTGTCTTATCAAGATCTAAAGAAGGAAGCTCAAAGATTTGAAGTGTTACCTGGATGTTAAAAAGAAAGAAAAAACAAAAGAAAGGAAATAAGAATTGAGTCTATTTTTTTTTTAAAACAAAAGTGTCTGGAAAAAGGATTAAACTTTTCAGTTGAAAAATAATATAGTTGAAAATAAATTAGAGATCTAATTAAAACAAATTTGTCCAAAAATAGCAAGTGATGCTATCTCTGATTGGTTAAGTTAGCTAAAAATTGGATATAAAAAGCTGTCTTAGATTATTATTAGTGATTGATTCAGATTATTAAACTATAATATTGAACGTTGAAAATATAAGAAATGGCAGGCTAGAAAAATTATATGTATGTTCCATCGGTTCCGGACCATCTGGGGAAGCTGCACATCACATAGGAAAGAAAAGATGTGTCTAAAATAATATTCTACACCTTTCAACTGACCAGATAAATAAGATGTTTTTAATAGAAGGAAGAAAGCATTCACCTGCATTCAAAGAAGATGAATTAATCTACTGATAAATATTAATCATCAAGTCCAATTAATTGTTACAACAACTGATTTTAAACTCAAGAAAATTTACAAATGGGAAAACAACTGCTGTATTTCATCCACATGCTTGACAAGAAGAGAAGAAAATTTACTATAATGATTTCCAAATTGTCCACTAAAGCAAATAACCTCAATAGAGTCATCATCATCAAATAGTTATCCACCTCAAGAAAGAGATTGTTCCCAGTAAAACGGAAATGGTAGCTACAGAAATATAAACATTATACAAGACAAGTTTGAACCCTTGGAAATTCGCCACAAACAAAAAGATCGGTAATATGACTTTTTATATCTATTTTCTTTATGATCTCAATCTTAATAAACATTTTAGCGATAAAGTGGTATATTTTATTTAAAGAACTTTTAAAGACTATTCAGATCGATTAAAACAAGAATGTCTTACTAATAATAACTTTGAGCTTCATAAATTATCTTGAATGTATGAAAATTATTTGTTTATTAATTTTACAATATTAATGTGTAAAACAATTTTTTTTTATGGTATTATGATTTTAGTTTTAACTAATATATTATTATTATTTTGGGTTTTAAATAATATTTTGTTATCATGGGATAAAACACACACATACATAATGATATTTTATATGTGTATAATTGTGAGTGAATGTAAAATAATGAGTAGTATTAGAATATTAGATTATTTTGTTTCAAGTTAAGTATAGCGTTTCAGAGGTAGAAGAGAGGGGGGAGATAATGATTTAAAACTATTTTCTAAAACTTGCTCTTTCAATTTTACTAACATTTCTTTTTATATTCTATTTACATGTTGGATTTTAAAGTATGTGTGCCAATGAGCAGATAATATTTTTTTTTTAATACTTTTCTCATGGAGTGAAAATCATGGTCAATGTGACGTCCAACTTAATACAAAATACATTTGAAGGGAAAGGGGGAAGAACTTAAAATTAATCTGAGGATTGTTATATAATCAATTATTATTATTATTATTCATGTCAATTTTCATATTTATCTAGAAATTTTTATGTATATGTTAGAAATGTAGTAATAAATATTAGTTTGTTTTATTAAACGAGGCGTATATATTTCATTAAGTGTAGTCTTTGTTAAGTGTGATTATTCATCATCATCAATGGTTGAATATTAGTTATTTAAGATATAAGTAAGTATGCTAAAATTAAGCAATAATTATGCATTTCTTTATAAAATTTAGTTTTATGTTTAGGCTTAGTCCTAGAGCTGTAATTGAAACCCTTGTCATTATTGTTATTATTATCATCATCATCATCGTCATCAACATTTTAATTAATGAGATGTTGAACTGTTTAAAGGCCATAATTAAATATTGATTTTATAATATTTAGTGATTTCTTAGTATTATTATAACCACATCCCATCATCTATTTCATGCAAGGATGAGTGAATTGCCATCCTAAATTAGTTATATCTAATCTGAGCTAGTGAACTTATAAAAATATTGAAACACATTTGTTATGTTAAGATCTGAGAAATGATTTATGTCTAGTATACTCCACTTTGGTTTATAGATGTTTTACTTTTACCTAAATATTAGTGCATATAGTGATATGGCTCAAAAAGCAAAATCTTCCATTTTTATTAGAAATAAAGTACCAAAAAAGGGGATTCAAACCCGGTACATGTAAAAGGTTATCAGATATAACCGTGTCTAGATTCAGATAATCTAGTGGCGCCCTGCTAGACCATATTCACTTAGTATTTGTTTAAACATGCACTTAACATCAAACCAAGAAATGAAAGTGGATAAGATTACTGTCTGTATACCTGAGTTATATTTTATTGAATTACTAGTGTACTCACTTCACGTGATTTCATATAATACTGGTTATTAATAATTTGCTCATAATTTACTTATGATCATTCTATGGACTACTCAGGTATGGTAATATTTTTTTTTTTATTATTTAAATATTTTTTGGAACTACTTTATTTTGGTTACAATGGACACCCAACTGGGGCCTGATATTTTACCATATACCTGAAAAAGAGAGTCTATAGAATGATGGGAGATGTGTGGTTAAAAATAGAGAAATTTTTTTAGTAAAATTTTTTTTTCAGTAAAAATTTTTTTTTTGGCTTACAAAATTTTCTTGGCCAAACAGTCTTATTTTAGATGATGATGTTTAATATGATTTAATTTTTCATTGATGATGATAAAATGGGTACAGCCATAAAACAGCTTGTTTTTTTTTTTTTTTATCAATTTTGAAAATAGAGATGAATATCACAACTTAAGACAAAGGTGAAATAAATAATAGATTTTTTTTGTGGAACATTAAAATAATTTATTGCCAGATAGGATAGGCATAGTAATAGTGATGAATTATGGAATAGTAGTCTCATGTGTGTTTGGGGAGTTCATTTTGTAAAAAGTCTATGATTTTAGAGGTTTGATTGGATGGTTGATCGTTGGAGTTTGGTTGGTTAGATTGCAGTTTTGATGATGAGTGGAGAGTTTTGTCATTGCCTTGAGAATGCTATGTATTTCGTGTAACTTATGAATGATCAAACCCATTCACTGCTCCAACCCAATTTATATGTTATCTTTATTTTATCATGAAGCAGTTAACAGCAGACCTGCCATGATATCAGCCTATAAGTCTCCAAGAGAGAGAGCACGGCATAGTTTTCCAATCAAGTTTATATGTTATTCTTATTTGATCATGAAGCAGTTAACAGTAGTCCTGCCATGATATCAGCCTATAAGTCTCCAAGAGAGAGAGCAAGGTTTCGTTTTTGTAGTCTATAATAAGCAGGGCATTCCTTGATACTTGCCACATAAGACTCCAAGAGAGAGAGCAAGGCATTGTTTATCTATTTTAGCCCCTAAGACTTAAAATACATCTTTTATTGCAACAGAGTTTGCTTCATTCAATCAAGGGTTGTGGTAGTTAATAGTGATCGAATTGGGATGATCTTCTGAGTGCTCGTGATGCATTGTGTGATTATAGTGCTGTGACTGAATTCTTTTATTTATCTCAAGATTGTGAACTGCTAGTCATTCTGTGGACTGTCAATATCTGTCGGATTTCTGGGAGAATGGATGAATGTATAATTTGGGCTATTACAGACAGACATGCACTATATAGATTATTGTTGTGTAGTTCATTAAATAAGGATATTAAAATTTTTTTTTTTTTTGTTGTATTTGTAAATGCATAATAAGGTGAAAATCAAATCAGTCAGTTGGTCAGAATAGGTGTCAGACAGGGAGAAGATGTGTGGATTTTTGATGGTCAGGGAAGTACAGATGGGATATACATAGTTTTATAACATGAGTGAACTAAATTATAGTATGGAAGAGGTTATGGAAGAGGAAGGTGCCCCAATCCCAGGGATCAGTGATCATTTTTATCCTGAAGAAGAGGAAATAGAGGAAAATGCCTCTAAAGTCAATAGCAATAATAAGGCCTCAAGTACAGAAATGGTAGATGAGAAGCCAGAAGTGGGCCAGGCTCAGACAGCAAAGATGGCACCATCAGACATGGACAAAATAATTCAGATGCTTAAAAGTATGCTAGAAGAGAATAGAATCTGGAGAGAAAGTTTAAGAGATGATAAAAAAGGCATAGAAAGTTTAAAAAAAGAGGATAAGAGGAGTGAAGATGAATTAAAAGAAAATATCAATAGCTCTGTTGAAAACAACAGTAAAATTCCTATAGCTTTGGGAAATAAAATAGAGAAACATGGGAAAAGTCCCTCAATTCCTGGAGTTAATAATCTTTATAAAGAAGAGGATGGAGAGGTTGTAATGGGATTAGAAGTTACTGTAAAAGTAAAGGGGATAGTAACAAGTACTGAAGAGTTTCAGATTCGAATAAAGAAGGAAGCACTATCAGGTATAAAATTAACCAGACTGATGAAAGATTGTATGTTTCAAAACTTACAAGAAGATTATAACAAATCCAAAAGAAATAAGGAAAGTCTGGAACAAAAGGTTTGTCGTTCTGTGAAAAGATGGATAGAAAGTCTAAGAGAGGATAGCAAAAAGAGTGCAGAAAGTATAATAGAAGGTAGTCAAAGATTAGAAGATAATGATGAAACCTCTTTAGAAGATAGAGCAGGAGAGATGGGTGAATATGTTAGACTTGTAAAACGGAAAGGTAGTCAGAGCTTACCAGTTTTAAAAGATAATCTGGATAGTCCGACCACTGATAATAAAGAAAATAATGTAAAGCTGCAGGATCAGTCAAACCCAAATTCAAGGCAAAATGATGTTAGAATCAGTCCAGATGATTGTAAGGATAGCTCAGAACAGAGTCAGTCAGAGAAAAGGATGCCTACTTTAGTTAACAATCCACAAGGTGAAAAAGAAGTAGAAAGGCCGATATTAGCCATAATACCAAATCTCCCAGTAAAGAAAGTAAAGGAGATGATGACCAAAGAGCAGATTGGGATAGATCATGAAGTGAAAAGAAGGAAAAGAGAGTTGGAGGAAAAACTTCATGCATCCGATAAGATGATTGATTTAAGAGAGGCAATAAGGGAGATGAAACCAGTTATTTTAGAAAGAGAGCAAAAGTTTCAACAGTCTGTAGTTCTCAATCTAGTAACAAACCAGCATGTGTGGTTTCAAAAATCTGTCTTCTTAAATAGATTGGAGATACCTTATATATGGTATAGAGAGGCAATCTCTCTGAAAAATGTAAATGTCCAAATCTCTCTGAAAAATTCAACTGCTCTGGAAAAGTCAAAAATAAGTTATATCTGGTACAGAGAGGCAATCTCTCTGAAAAATGTAAATGTCCAGTGTGTATCAGACAGAGAATCAATCTCTCTGAAAAATTTAAATGCTCTGTTAAATTTAAGTGTGCCTTATATTTGGTACAAAGAGTCAACCTTTTTAGAGAGTTTAAAAATAAATTATACATGGCACAGAGAGTCAATCTCTCTGAAGAGTTTAAATGTCCATTATATATGGTACAAAGAATCCACCTTTCTAGAAAATTTAAAAATGAATTATATATGGTACAGAGAGTCAATCTTTCTAGAAAGTTTAAAAATAAAGTATGTATGGTATAGAGAGTCAATCTCTCTGAAAAACTTCAAGGCATATTACATAAGGTACCAAGAGTCCATATTTCTAAATGGAGTTTGTAATAGGAGGTTATATAAAATAATTCCTCCAGATATGTTTTATAAATATCCAGTCAAGATGAAAAATGGAAATATTAAAAAGGGACTGGATGTACAGGTGCATTTTTATGCAGACCACAATATGGTTTGAAAAGAAAAAGCCATTCCAAATTACTAAAAAAAAGAAAATAGGAGAGAATGCCTTTATGCTTGCTGCTCTTGATGGGAATAAGGGAACCTATAATGCTAGGAGTTTGATCCCTTATACTTCAGCAGAATAGCCTGGCAAAGATCTCCAAATAAATTACTTTTAGGTTTTTTCTAATGAAAAATATATTTACCAGTAGTTAATTTTTTTTTTATATATATATTATAAGTGTTTATTATTATTAGTGTATTTATTAGTTAGGATTTTTTTTTTAATATAGTTAAAACAAAAGTGCTGATGATTTTATCCGAAGGGGGAGAAAGTTGTGCCATTACAATTTGGTCACTAGCCAAATTTATAGTAATGTGCATGTAGAAAAGGTCAAACAAAATCATCATCACATTTTTATATAATCATAAATGAAGCTGTAGGGCATCCAAGTTCAAACCCTACCAGATCAAAATCTTAAACACTTTAGACAAAGAATGGGTCAACAATTATATGCTTTATTTGTTTGTGTGTTGATAGAAAGGTAATACACACATTTAAAATATTTAATATTTAAATTTTCTGTTAAAAAGCAAAGTTATAATGCATACATATAGGCAATGTATGTGTAAATTATTTATTTGTTTTATATTTCAAATATTAAACATTTTAACTTTCTTTAAAACTAACCTATGCTTGATCAATTCTAATATTTTATTCTATACTTTTATTTTGCTTTTCTTTGATTATAATTGGGATTTAAAAGTTACAGATTTAATTAAATAATTGGTTTATAATTCCTAAGCTAGCAATCACATTATTTAGGGTTAGTTCATGAATGATTTGAAAGAATGCAGGATGTGTGTACATTACATACAAAATTTTACATTTCCTAAATATTGAAAGAAAAGGAAGTATTAAATCTGTTAAATTATTTTTTTTGTACAATTTTTTTTGTTAAAAGAGGAAATCTGTTTAATCAGATATCGATCTTTGTAGTAAATTTTTTTGTAAATGATTGTTTCACTTTGGAGGGGCTATAAATTTTGAAATTGTCTTATCAAGATCTAAAGAAGGAAGCTCAAAGATTTGAAGTGTTACCTGGATGTTAAAAAGAAAGAAAAAAACAAAAGAAAGGAAATAAGAATTGAGTCTATTTTTTTTTTTAAAACAAAAGTGTCTGGAAAAAGGATTAAACTTTTCAGTTGAAAAATAATATAGTTGAAAATAAATTAGAGATCTAATTAAAACAAATTTGTCCAAAAATAGCAAGTGATGCTATCTCTGATTGGTTAAGTTAGCTAAAAATTGGATATAAAAAGCTGTCTTAGATTATTTTTATAGTGATTGATTCAGATTATTAAACTATAATATTGAACGTTGAAAATATAAAAAATGGCTTGCTAGAAAAATTATATGTGTGTTCCATCGGTTCCGGACCATCTGGAGGAAGCTGCACATCACATAGGAAAGAAAAGATGTGTCTAAAATAATATTCTACACCTTTCAACTGACCAGATAAATAAGATGTTTTTAATAGAAGAAAGAAAGCATTCACCTGCATTCAAAGAAGATGAATTAATCTACTGATAAATATTAATCATCAAGTCCAATTAATTGTTACAACAACTGATTTTAAACTCAAGAAAATTTACAAATGGGAAAACAACTGCTGTATTTCATCCACATGCTTGACAAGAAGAGAAGAAAATTTACTATAATGATTTCCAAATTGTCCACTAAAGCAAATAACCTCAATAGAGTCATCATCATCAAATAGTTATCCACCTCAAGAAAGAGATTGTTCCCAGTAAAACGGAAATGGTAGCTACAGAAATATAAACATTATACAAGACAAGTTTGAACCCTTGAAAATTCGCCACAAACAAAAAAATCGGTAATATGACTTTTTATATCTATTTTCTTTATGATCTCAATCTTAATAAACATTTTAGCGATAAAGTGGTATATTTTATTTAAAGAACTTTTAAAGACTATTCAGATCGATTAAAACAAGAATGTCTTACTAATAATAACTTTGAGCTTCATAAATTATCTTGAATGTATGAAAATTATTTGTTTATTAATTTTACAATATTAATGTGTAAAACAATTTTTTTTTTATGGTATTATGATTTTAGTTTTAACTAATATATTATTATTATTTTGGGTTTTAAATAATATTTTGTTATCATGGGATGAAACACACACAGACATAATGATATTTTATATGTGTATAATTGTGAGTGAATGTAAAATAGTGAGTAGTATTAGAATATTAGATTATTTTGTTTCAAGTTAAGTATAGCGTTTCAGAGGTAGAAGAGAGGGGGGAGATAATGATTTAAAACTATTTTCTAAAACTTGCTCTTTCAATTTTACTAACATTTCTATTTATATTCTATTTACATGTTGGATTTTAAAGTATGTGTGCCAATGAGCAGATAATATTTTTTTTTAATACTTTTCTCATGGAGTAAAAATCAGGATCAATGTGACGTCCAACTTAATACAAAATACATTTGAAGGGAAAGGGGGAAGAACGTGAAATTAATCTGAGGATTGTAATATAATCAATTATTATTATTATTATTCATGTCAATTTTCATATTTATCTAAAAAATTTTATGTATATGTTAGAAATGTAGTAATAAATATTAGTTTGTTTTATTAAACGAGGCGTATATATTTCATTAAGTGTAGTCTTTGTTAAGTGTGATTATTCATCATCATCAATGGTTGAATATTAGTTATTTAAGATATAAGTAAGTATGCTAAAATTAAGCAATAATTATGCATTTCTTTATAAAATTTAGTTTTATGTTTAGGCTTAGTCCTAGAGCTGTAATTGAAACCCTTGTCATTATTGTTATTATTATCATCATCATCATCGTCATCAACATTTTAATTAATGAGATGTTGAACTGTTTAAAGGCCATAATTAAATATTGATTTTATAATATTTAGTGATTTCTTAGTATTATTATAACCACATCCCATCATCTATTTCATGCAAGGATGAGTGAATTGCCATCCTAAATTAGTTATATCTAATCTGAGCTAGTGAACTTATAAAAATATTGAAACACATTTGTTATGTTAAGATCTGAGAAATGATTTATGTCTAGTATACTCCACTTTGGTTTATAGATGTTTTACTTTTACCTAAATATTAGTGCATATAGTGATATGGCTCAAAAAGCAAAATCTTCCATTTTTATTAGAAATAAAGTACCAAAAAAGGGGATTCAAACCCGGTACATGTAAAAGGTTATCAGATATAACCGTGTCTAGATTCAGATAATCTAGTGGCGCCCTGCTAGACCATATTCACTTAGTATTTGTTTAAACATGCACTTAACATCAAACCAAGAAATGAAAGTGGATAAGATTACTGTCTGTATACCTGAGTTATATTTTATTGAATTACTAGTGTACTCACTTCACATGAGATTTCCATATACCTGAGTTATAATACATTGTTACAATACTGGTTATTAACAATTACCCCATAATTCTTGATAGTGTTATATATTTTGAACCTTTACTCAGATATAATAATATCTTTTGGTCATCATTTAATTTTTGATATTTTACCATATACCTGAGTCATAATACATTGCTATAATAATTTACTTAATATCTTGATATTTGGACTCCTTTAAATATTTCTTTGAGTAACTTTATTTATGTTACAATGGCTTATAATTTTTGATATTTGAACTCCTTTGCTCAGGTATGGTAATATCTTTTGATGATACATTTAATTAGGTTACAATATATATATATATATATATATATATATATATATATATATATATATATATATATATATATATATATATATATATATATATATATAGAGAGAGAGAGAGAGAGAGAGAGAGAGAGGAATTTATTAATGTTATAGTGATAGATGAGATTTTTTATAAACCAAGAAGTTCATTAGTTCCAACAACTGAAATTTAGATTGTCGCATGGCTACTATGAATAATAAAATTAAAAGGCTCGTACTTTGCTTCATTGAGTAATTGCTTGTTGGCATAATGATTGGAGATGATGAGCCCTTGATCTGTGCTAATTACTACAGATAGGAATATACATATATATAGATATATATATATATATATATATATATATATCTTAGATATGTTTTGTATGAGTATATAATATTACAGTACTAGTAATAACGGATAATAGTAATAAAATGCCAGTTAGTGGTGATTTTGATTTAAGAGATTTTATGGAAAAATTTAAAGCAGAGTTAAAAGCGGATCTTAGAGCTGAAATAAAAATTTACTTTGGTAACATAAGGGCTGGATTAAAAATCGACTGTGATGAATTTAAAGCTGAGATGAAAACCAACTCTGAGAGACTAGAGTCTAGATTAAATACCAATTATGATGAAGTTTCCTTTAGATTAGAGACAAATTCTGATGAACTTTCCCAGAAACTAGAGACTAGTTTAAAAACCAACTCTGATGAACTTTTTAGATAATTAAAAGTTGCATCAAAAGCTCTGGTAGATGATAGTGTTATGAATATAGACACAAAAGTTGATGAAGAACTGAAAGAATTAAAAGTGTCTGACAAAATCTGTAGTAAAAATCTTGAATTAGTTGAAGAAAATTTTGAAGAATACAAAGAACCCATAGAATTGATTAGTAAAAATATAAAAGAAAATGAAGTGTATGTTAAAATGGTTGATAAAGATAATGAATTATATGATAAAACTTTAAAAGAACCTCAAGAGTCTCTTGAATTAATTAATAATTATAATGTAAGAGAGAGTAAGTTGTTTGAAGAGGTAGTTGAAAAAAAGACTATAAAGAAACCTAAAAATTTTGATGAATACTATAGTGAGGATAAAAGAGTTGATGAATCTGTAGAAATAAAATTAAATTCCTTAGGTGAAAAATATCTAAAGTTATTAGACAATGAATTACCAAAGATTACGGATAATACCAGTAATAAATTTAAAGATAAAAGGCAAAATCTAGTTAAAAAATGTACCATTAATTGTGGAAACGTTTATACAAAAATTAATATTTACAAAGAAATATTCTTTATAAGAATTAACAATATAATATGTAATGTAAATTTTATGAAAGTAGAAATTGATCAAAATAGAGATTTAGGCAAAGCCAAAATAAAAGTTAAATTCAGAAGTAAGGAGAAAATTAAAATAGATTTTCTTAAAGAGATAATTTATCCCAATAAAAATATGAAGAAAATTAAAGTAAAATTCAAAGAGATGAGTAGAGAGAAGTTTAAAATAAATTATCTTAAAGGAAGTATAGATTTTATAAAAGAAATTGGTAAAGCCAAAATTAAACTTAAAATAAGAAGTGATGATGTGATTAGTAAAAATTTTCTTTGAGAAAATATAGCTAAGGAAAGAGATTTAAGTAAATCTAAAATTAAACTGAAAAGAATTTATATAGAATAGGATAATATTAATGGTGTAAAACAAAATGATTTTCAAGAATTTTTAATGTTGAAGTTGTATCACATCAATCTGATTTGCGATTTTTAAAGGATTATTTAGAAAATTTGAATGAATACCATTCAAAATTGCCCAGAGTATTGTTTTTAATTAAATGTAGAACAAGTGAAGTAAAACAAAGACTTACTCAAGTCGATGCTGTTTATCAACTCAGTCAAAGGAAAGGTAATAGATTATCTGATAAAATAGCAACTGTTATTGATAAAATTAAGAGTTATGTTAGTGCTTATAATCAAGTTAGTATTTATGTAAAGGATATAGAGGCAGAATCTAAGGAGATCATAACAAAATCTTTAGATGCTTATCCCAAAATTATTCAAAAGCAATTGAATTATACCAAAACATTATATAAAAATCTTGTAAATCAAAGCAAATTTCTTCACAGAATTCAACATACTAGAAATTCTTTTCAAGAAGAATTAAAAAGGCACTTTTGATTTTTTTTTAAAGAAAACTTGGACAAATATCTAGATGATCTGAAAGATAGATATAAATAAATGAATATGGTTATTAATAAAAAAAATAATATTCTTTAAACCATGTTAGTCCTTAGAAAGATTACAAATTTGAGAAGTTTTTCGATATCTCATAATTAATTAGTTATTTGCAAAGACATTTTTTTTTCGGTGGATTAGGGGGTATTGTAAATATCGATAAGTCTATCTATATTTTAAAAACTATCATTTGTTATTTTAAAAAAATCTCTTTGAGTTGATGTTTATATATGAAGTATTATTATTGTTTATGGTTATTAGGTATAGTTATTGTTTGAAGTTATTATTTTATTTATATGTTATGGTACATCATTATGAATATTTAATTATTATAAATAAATAAAGACATATAAATTGTTGATTATATAAAAAAATATTTTATTTGCAGTGATTATTAAAAAAATGCAATATTATTATTTATGTATATATATATTTTTAAAGCTGTCAAATAAATTTTCAATTTAATATTTTTTTTTATATATATATATGCTTGATATTTTTTTTTAATGTTAATTGTTTAAAATAAAACATATGTAACAATGGTTTTCAAAACAGCATTTGCTGGCATGAGGAGAACAACAGCAGCAACAAAAAAGAGGCAATTATTATTAGGATAGTGATAAAACAAACTGAAGGATAAAAATTTGTTGTATTTTTTTTTTCTCTTTGAAATTACCAATCTTAAGAATATTGGAATAAGATAGATTTCTATGGTAAATATATAAATCATGACAGGCTAATAGAGATATATCGCAGCCAAGGGGCTGCACCATTTTCTTTCATTTATTCCAAGGCAGTTTAAAAAAAAAAAAAAACTAAGCAAATTTCAACACATGAATTTCATTGCGTCTGAAGCCGAAATTTGATATAGCTATCTTGAATCTATAATGGTCAATCTAATAATAATCTGGAGGTAACTAAAATTAATATTTTGGATTCAACATTTCAATTTATTTATTTGTTTTTCAAGGAAAGAAATTTTAGAAGGATAAAAATATACATACATCCAAGAATTGACAATTTTCTCTAACGTGATAGTTTCTTCACTTTAACTAGAATGCATTCTAATATTAAATGGATAAAGGAATAAAACAATGGAATAAGTTGACTTTTGAAAGAAGAATAAATAAGTGAACTTTGAAAGGTAGTAAATAATTTTATATGTATAAATGATATATAAATATATTTTGAGATCGATATTTTTGTTTACTTTTATTTTTCATTATAAAAATATAATGTTTTTATAAATATTCAATTCAAGTGTTTTGTTTTATAACAGCAATAACCGTTTAACAGGTGTCAAAATTAACACTTAAGTAATTTAAAATTCTAAAGTATGGCTTATAAGTTTGGGTTGCATATGAGTTGTTATGTATATTTTAATAAGTAAATTTATATTCGCAAATTTTTATTATAAAAATTATTTTATTATTAATTTATGTATTTCCATTTTTTTTAACTTTATATAATAATTCTTATGCAGACCAAAACAATAATTTATATATATTTGCTGTATATAATATTTTTTATTTTATTTTTTATTTTGAATATCTGAAAAATATAAATATGGATTTGTATTTATATTAATACCTACTTGTTAAGCATAGATATGTCATTATCTATTTAATATATATATACTTATTGTAAGTATATATGTATATTTATTATTTGGGTTTGTATTTAAAACTTATTTAAAACATTGATATTACCTAAAATTAAATCATAATAGAGAAATAAAGGATGTACTATTTGTTTTATAGATAATGCCTTTGTAATTTATTAGAAAATGTATTAATATTTTATTCTTATTTTTCTTTTAATGCCAGAGTCATTATGAAATTAATTGAATTCACAATTTAATATAGGATAACTTCATATTTCACTTATTGTTTAGTCTTTAGGCCACTTACACATATTATTATTCATTGATATGTTTAGATATACATAAATTTACATAATAGATGTGTATATTGGATTTAATAGAATTCCCTTTGTTTCTGATATATATTTGATTAGTTAGTCATATCAACATTGAAAATAAATTATAATGATAGATCTCATTGTTCTGTATAATTTTAGATTTATTTCATGTATAGCTAGTTGGAAGGGCATATAAACAATTTATTTAAATATAACTGGGATAATTTTGTCTTACTTCATTCAAATTATACAATTTATTATATTAGGCTTTCTCAACAATTGTATTCATTTAGATTATATATATTCCATTACGTTTATCATCCAATGTTTGAAGCATTATTTTCTTCTTATATATTAACGTTCCATTACATTTGAGGTATAATATGTTTATATGATATATTGTCCATTACATTTGGCACCACAAACTGTTGGTCCCAGTTAACTGATGATTGGTATAATGGAGTAAAAGTATGTTCCATTACATTTGGACACCACAACGTGGTCAGCATAATATGTTCGTTTAATTATTCATTACATTTGGTGTCTCAAAGTTAGGGGCTTGGTTAACTAATGATTATTGTTGCAAAAGTTCATATGTTTATTTTTATTTGAGATCATATAAAGATACATTCCATTATATTTGGCTTTCCCAATGTTTAGGGCCTTCTTTCTTCAATTTAAATGGAATGCAGCAAGTACATTCCATTACAATATATATATATATATATATATATATATATATACAATATATATTGCGCACTTTTTATTAGCTCAGTCTATTCTAAAATAAAATTTTAGTGTATAATTTTAAATTTTACAAATCCAATAATATTTACTTATTAAAAGAAGACAATAATGAAATATTAGATCATAGGCTTTGAACTCGAATTTAGCTAAGGGAAATTTATAAATGTCTTAACTCAAAATACACATAGATAATAACTATAGAGTCATATATATGCAGATGGATGAACAATTAATATTATTTGGAATTTAAAACCAGTGAAGTTTAAATTGTAATTTTGTAAACATAATGCGTAGTAGGGACTAATAATTATTGTGGGTGCGCATTTGCTTTTAAACATAGAAATTATTTATCTTCAAATCTTACTATATTTAAAGGTAGATAAATAAGGTTTAATTTTACAAAATACTGATTTAAAATTAAAACAGTAAATTCTTTCTTTATTTAAATTCTAAAAAATATTGTATTTTAATATTTTTTAAAAAAATGGAAAATCAGTCATTTTAAAATAATCAAAAACTTTCAAAATAAATAATTGTTTCATAGAAAAAAGTGAGAAAATATTAGCCAATCAAAGAGTTTCAAACAATCTTGGAATATTAAATTCAAGAGAGGAAAAAAAAAGAGTCCTTCTTGATCGTAAAGTTTAAGTAACTAAGTTTTTTTTTTCTTGGTGATATTTTTTTTTAAAAAACCAAAGTTGGATTAAAAAGTCCTAAAACCTTATGGTTTACAACTCTATATCAATATACATGGATAATTTTAAGCTCTGTTGTTAAAATAATGGAATAAATTAATCGTTTTTCTACTGGGCATGTCAATAATAGGAATTCCCAATAATCTCTTGAAAATTAATAAATATTGAAGAAATAATCGGAGATGAATAGTCAACTAATATATTCACGGAAAAATAACAATAATTGTGCCATAGGGAAAATGAACTGCAGTAATACACAAAAGGAAATAAATAAACATCGTAAATATCCTGTAAGGATAGATAAAAGAATAGTAAATCTCTTGGAAACAGTTAAGTATATATATATTTAAAATGTAATGGAACTAAAAATGAAAAGTGTTCATTATTATTCTGGATGTATATAAAATCTTAATTACAATGTGAGATAGAATTATTTATTTGGAGCCAAAAACGTGACACAACACATTCTTAATTGAAATCATAAGTGTGCCTTTTATTATAGAGAGAAATATGTATCATCTAAAATAAGTAAGGCGAGCCACAAATAAATTTTTATTACTAAACAAAGAACAAAATGAAGGATTATTGTTGCAGTAACTCAAATACCTCTTGAATCTTCGGATAAGCAGAATCTTCAAAAAAAAAGGAAAAATAAAAACGTTCTAATAAGTTTATGGAGTGTAGAACAACTAGAAAATTTAAAAGTGTTCTTATACTTTAGCTGAGAACTTTAAAAGAGAATATCTTTCTAATGTTGGTATTTATATTTTTAATCTATGATTTGTTAGTATAATAGGGGAGGGGAAGAGAACTAAATCATTTAATATGGAATTAATTCAAGTGTTGTTATATTAATAGTTATTTAATAATTCGGTTAAGTTTAAATATTATGAATCATTTAAATAAGCAAATATACTCAATATTTTAGTATGAAAGGGTATTTAAAATGATATATACATACTCCAAAGAGCAGGTTATTTATACATGTACAAATGGATAAACTACAAAAACAATGATTTTGTTCTTATGTGAAAAATAAAAGTAGTAATTTTGTTTGCTTACCAACCTCCAGAATTATAACCCTATGTTCTCATTTATTTTTTGTATTGTTACTTAATCATCAAGTACTACTATTATGTAGAGGTTGAACTAATGAACCATGAATGGAAAAAAAATGATTGTTTAATAAACTGAATATGTGATATATAGTTCACATACATAGGGATAAATATCTCAACATATAATGGGAAATCATTAGTTTTGTTTGATAATAATACTCCAAAGATTAATTTTCTGTTGTTATTATTATTATAATATTTATGTATTATTTTGTTATGTTATTTTAAATTTGGTATTAATGGAAATGTTTATTATCATTTGTAATGAATATTATTAAAATTATTGTTTTAAAAGTTTTATTAAATTCCAATTGCTGCATATCTTTTCTGCGCTCATTTTCACCACATCACACAACTTAAAATGTACAGTCAAAATTAAAATGAAAAATCAATTCAATTTAAAGCAAATCTAACAGTTTAATAAGCATAAACCTCTTAGTAAAGATTTTTTTTACTTGTTACATGCTGCCTTGATCCCATAGGTCATTGATGACATTGCCAATTATTAAAGTGTATTTATTAATATAAAATTAAATGATACATTAGTTATTAGTAACAGTATTAGTTTTAATCACAGTTTAGTTAATAATACTATTTTAATATTCAGTATTAAAGAACATACATATAAAGCTTGACTATGAATTTACATTATAAGCCTTTCTTAATTTGTACACTATCCATGGAAATCTGTAAAATCCCTCTTGATATTCCATAGGTAGTATGAAGAATTAATAAATCAATGATTTTCCTGAGATCTGCTTATTTTAAAGTTATTGTTGTGATTATTGCCAATCTTAATTATTAAACATAATATGAATCAAAGTTTATCTGTAATTATCTAACAGATTAATTTGATGAGTGATTGAATTAAAACTTAATAGTTATAAATATAAAATAATATATTAGATATTATTGTTTGTCATGAGAGTATGAGATACTTAATAAGGAGGAGTATCTGGGTATTCTAATGCCATTGAACAAGTATTTTGTATTTGTTTAATGTTAAGGGGATGTGATCTGTTTATAAGTAAACGAGTCTCATATTGATTATATTTAAAACATATCTTATTTTAGAAATGTTTAATCATGTCAAAGTAACATGGGATAAATACTAATCTTATCTAAATTCAATTATTATAGTTAAAGAAAATGGTCGGGATATAGTAAATTTATTAATAGAACCTAACCCGAATCCAAGTAGGGCCTAATATAAGGGACTTGGAAACTCTGCTTAAGGTCGTACCACCTATAGACAGGCCACAATATATAAATAAACTCTTTTTCTCTGTCGGCAAAATGTGCTTGATTATTATAAATTTTAAAGCACATTGAACTTAGAATGGAATGTGTTTTTCTATTAGCTTAATCTTTTTTTTTGTCATTTTCATTGTTTCATTAAATCATTTCTTGAAAATTAGATAGCAATATTTATGTCTATAATTTATTCAGTCTTAATCTTAATGCATTCCTATAGTTACTTATATATGTGATTATGAGTCTATTAATGGGCTCCCAAATTGTGCTAGATCATATCTTAGTAGGATAGGAAAATTGTTTTAGATTTGTTGTGATAAAGAAATATGACTCTTTAATGCAGATCATGCTATTGAAAGGTAAAGAAACATTCTTATTATCTAAAGAAATGAAATAAATTTATGCTATCTGAATAAGTAAAATCGATTATTGCTAGGGAAAAGTTAATTCATTGAGATATTTTGAGCAATCAATTTATGTAAATCAATGTTAATGAGTACTTTTTAAAATTATCTTATAGTGTGCTAGATAAATTTAATTTTTTTATTATATTAACTAGAAAAATGTGATCACATATTATAATCAGTTGACATCAGTTATTTAGTATTACATTAACATGTGCTATGTGCAATAAAAACTATTGGTTAATCGGCTGACAATCATTATCGCATATTATGAAGTAAATTCCGTTATTCTTTAAAAAAAAATTAAAATTTATATATGTGTTTAAAATAATGTTGTGGTGTTTCTTAAACAATATCACAAACACTGGTGATAGTATTTTTTTAAACAAGATTAGTCATTGCTTTTTAAACACACTGCTTGAGATATAAATATATAAATCCCAAAATAAAATTTTGATTTGAAACACGGTAATAGATACAAGTTATCACAGACTTCACAAAGTTCCATGCCGTTATCTTCTATTTATTAATGTTAATTATGTTGTTCATGTACAAGCGTCACATTACTAATTCTTTTGCAAATTGAATTCGTAAGAGGAAGTGATTTTAAAAATTAAATAGCATATATAATATTATTTACGTATTAAACTGAAACTAAGTCATTATAAACTGACATTAAAAGAGCTTTCTCAAAATTTTGTGCTTTGTATATATTTTCATTCTTATGACCTTTTTACTAATCTGATCATTATTTTCTTAATTTCCATTTTATTAGAATTTTGCCACCAGGAGTTCAGAATATTTTAAATAATAATTTTAAGGCTTCGGCAAGAAAATGCCATACAATAGCCAGAAGCAAACATTATAAACGAACTCTTGAATCTCAATAAATCTTATTTACCTCCATTAAATTATTATCCCCCCCCCCCCAATTTTGACGTTCTAATATTACCATTATACTATTATAATCGATAATTTAATGTTATTTGTATTAACTAATTTTGAATTTATTCGTAAAAAAAAATATCACAAAATTAATTGAAACCACAGGGTATGTTGCGATAAAATTAAAGGAAGAGATCAAAATACTGTTAATGATACAAATTTTGCATAAAAGCTTTTTTGTCATTAGAATATACTCATATTTTTTTAATATTGTGTCATCATTATATAACTACTATCAATACCTATAGGAAAGCTGAGAGTCTTTGAAATTTAAATTCACTTTCTAAATTTCCCTTTTTTTCTCTCTCTACATTACTGTAGCAAGCTTTCTTAACCCATCACTCCTCCCCAAAAGAAATAATTTTCTGATATACAAGCAATATTTTGGGATACTAATTAAGAATATTTCTTTTCATTTATTCTCATAGTAAATTTATTTCACTTTCACATTAGTCTCTTAAATTTTTCAATGATATCAGTGGTAGCTATTTATTATTCCATCAATGTATTTCTTTAGACTATTTTTTTGTTACTCTCAATGTGTGTCTTCTGAGTATTTATATCTTTTTGTTTGCTCATTTATTAAGAAACCAGGTCTCAGATCTAAAGCAAAAACTGATAAAATATATTAATTAACCACTTTTATTTATACATCATATTGGCTTTGCTTTTTTGTAAATTAAGTTACTTATGTCAAAACTACTCTGAACCCATTTAACTCTATGATTAATTTTATCCATTGTATTTTTATCTGAAAAATTATATGATGAAAATATTTAAAATTATTATTTTTTCTACTTTTTATTTTCAATATTCATATTTAATTATTTGAAAAACCATTGAACAATATTTTAGACAATTTAAAATTTCTGTTTAGTCCTTCTTTTTTGTTTTATCTAATAATACTTGTAACATTTCCTAAATCTCTGAAGCATTTTTTTAAAATCAATCACATCATAGGCAAAATTTAGATGAATAGTGATGACATCATATTTTAAACTACAAAATGCATACTTAAAATTGAGGTAAAACATTTTAAAATTATAAAATCACTCTTACATTGCATTTATCAATAGTAATAGTGACTTTTTATTATTATTACTATATCATCCAATTATTACTGTTGAATTTGTTAAATGTTTAAGAAAAATTTTCAATATCTTAAGTTTATGTATTGAAGTTCTAAAGCTAGAGTTAAATGCATGTTTATAATATATATCTATTGAAAAAGGATAATGTTTATTTCATTGTATAATGATTTTAATGTTATGGTGATATGTATAAGGTTAAAGCTACTTCTAAGCCCAGATTAGTTTTTTTGTTTTAAATTTAATGTTTTAGATGAAGAAATTTACATTTCTTTAATTGACATCTTACAAACAAGTATGAAAAATTAGTTAATTTTCAATAACTGTTTTTTTCCAATTTACATTAATTAAAACTTCAATTTTTTTCAGCCAGTACACTATTGGTTTCATTTGGTTTTTACCATTACTCAGGTCTTGATTCATTTTGGTTTTTGTTGCACAATATGTTTAATATTTTGAAAAAATTTAAGTAATTAAAGTATAATTTTTAATAAATAACAATTGTTAAATTATTAAACAATTCTTTGACTGTTTCAAAATCTGACTCCTTTTTTTGTATCAGAAAAGTGCTAGTAAAATTTTCTTTCATTTTGAACATTTTTTACAATTTATGATATAAATATCATTGGCTACAAAAATGAGATTTCAAATGATAGGCATTCTAAGAATGAATATTTGAACTTTGTAAACTAGGAAACTACTAAATGAAGTTTGTAAAGGTAAAAATTAATGTCTTGCATATTGGATGTAATTTTATCTACTTAAAACATTAGTAGAATAAAATATCAAATATTTGAATTCTGTTTTATAAATTCAAAAAAAAAATAGTGTTATTTATTATTAAAAAAAATATATGTTAAAATCAAACATTCAATTATCTTTCATTAAAATAAATTATATAATATATAACAAAATATCTTTATATAATAGCAAATATATATATATATATATATATATATATATATATATATATATATATATATATATATATATATATATATATATATATATATATATATATATATATATAATACATGGGCAATTTAAAAGTATTGCAGTTTGTAATGTTAATTGACTGTTTGTTGGTCGGCATTACAGTGACATGTTTATTTCATGTTTAAAGAGATTTATTTGAACTTCAATGTATCAATATTTTATACTCTGTAGTCAAGTTGCAAGCTTTAAGTGTCCATATATATCAATAAACCATTAGTAAGAATGGATTTCATTCTTGCTATTAAAAGGTGTGAAACTTGCCTTGACAGCAGTGAGAAATATTGATTACTATATTTTATTGTGAATGTTTAGGTGGTTACTGGTTGGAACTTAATTATATCATTATCCCAGATTAGCTTTAGGCACTATTTCACGTATTATTTCTAAATAATACATGGGGAATTTAAACGTAGTGCAGTTTATAATGTTAATTGACTGTTTGTTGGTCTGCATTACAGTGATATGTTTATTTCATGTTTAAAGAGGTTTATTTGAAGTTGAATGTATCAATATTTCATACTCTGTAGTCATGTTGCAAGCTTTAAGTGTCCATGTATATTCAATAGACCATTAGTAAGAATGGATTCCATTCTTGCTATTAAAAGGTGTGAAGGTTGCTTTGGCAGCAGCGAGAAATATTGATTACTATATTTTACTGTGAATGTTTAGGTGGTTAATTTAATTATATATATATATATATATATATATATATATATATATATATATATATATATTGTACCGTCACCTCCAGGAAATATATAATTATAATTACTTGATCTAGTTCAGATAAATAACTATGTTTATTTAAAATGTATCTAAATTAATAATAACTATATTTTTAAGAATATCAATGATTAAATTAACTTAATTAATAAATAATAATATAGTTCTGTTTATAAAATGAAATAAATGAATATCTAATCAAATCATGAAACTATGAAGTGAGTTTACAAGTGGTAGAGCGAATACATTAAGATAATCTCCCACTGAATATCACCTTAATGGCATAAGAATATTATCCTTATTCCTATTACTCAAAAACTATATTTATAGTACTCTTACATCTTTAATCAAAATTAATTATGTAAATTACTTTTAACAAATTAATTTAAATATCTTCCTTAAAATTAATTTAACTCAAATTATCTCAGGTTCTCTTAAAATAATGATAAATTAATTATAACTTTTGTAATCAAGTATGATAAAGGATTTAATATAATTCCTAACTACAATTTAATAATACTAATAATAACAAATAGTAATACTAATCTTTAATCTATAATTCACTCTCCTATCCTTTTTACTTATAATGTTATTCTCAGATATCATACAATCCAATGTAATGTAATATTCTATTATCCATATGGCATCTTAGATAATATATTTAGTATGATATTACTATCTGAGAATATGTGGCAATTATTACTAAGATAATTTAATGTAAATATTTGGTAATTATTCTATGACTATCATAATAATACCATAAGTAAAACTTCTTAAATAAAATATATCAATAAAATATAACTCCTAAATAAAATTTTATTTATGATGTGCAAATATTATGTCTTCATTATAATTATCTGTGATTATGTAATTGTGGTGTGAAGAAATTGAGTCAACACCAAGACTTATAAAACACACTTAACAATTTTATTAACAAACTTAACAACAAATTTTTTTACATTATTTACATTTTGATAGAATTCTATTTATATTCAGGTTCTTTTCAAGACAAAACAAATGACTTAAAATATAAGATACAGAACATTTCTTAAATAAAATATTTCTTATTTTTAAAATATCATTATATATTTTTTTTTATTACAGTTATTATATATATATATATACCTATAATATATATATATATATATTATATATATTTTTTTTTATTACAGTTATTCGATATTATTAATTTATAGGTTTAAAAAAAAAACATATAGGTAATACTTTTAATATGAACTTATCCTTGTTATTTAGTTTTTTTAAAAAATAATTTATTATTCTGTATAGTCATTCTTCAATAATATTCATGTGAACAACCTTAATTCATAGCATACCATCAAACTAAGCTACTTACTAATTATTGCTTTAAGCTTTAAATATCATGTATGTATTAGTGTATTGTTATAAAATTATTTTTGTAAAACTTATGACTACTTTCATTCATTCAACACGATTCAGTCTATTACCTTTAATCATAAATAAAAATATGCATTATAAGTATGTCTTTAAAAAAAAATCTTAATAATTAAGTAATATCATTATAAATTCTTTTAAATTATCAACTATTTATTTTATAAAATAAATAAATAAATATTATTTTTAACTATAAAAGTTTTATGATTCCTTCACTGATGAAATTATGTTCTTATAATTTTTTACACTTATTATAATCTAAGCAACATAACTTATCTTATCCAATTTAACAATTCGCTATTTCCAAACTTATTTATTATTTCAAATTTTAAAACAACCATCTTTTACAATGTAATCCAATAAATTTCAATAACACATAAACTAGTAGGCATATGGGGTAAACTATTACTTCAACTTAACACCTTTATCAACTAACCATCATGGGCACAGTGTACATAAACTGAGGTATAACTTATTTGTTTAATAATCTCTTCTACAAAGTATAATGTCCAGGCTATTCATTCAGCACTATGGCACATTAAGCTTTAACACATAGAAAACAAACACTGCCATGAATATACACAAGATATAGGGCTATGTTAGCTATACTTGTATAAACATCAATATAGTATATTCTTCTTCCCATATAAATAAACCCTACATACAATATTATCCTGGTTTTATATAACCTTTACTAAGATATTAGCATTTAAAATTCACTACTTTACATTGCTAAATTCATCCTCTCATTTCTATAATAACAAATAAATTCGTTTGTAGAATAACAGTCTAACTAACTAATAAGACAAGATTATTTCATTCTTTAATAGTTCTCAAACTTAAGCATATACAATCAGAATCAGTGTCATATTTTTAACACTTTAAATTATTCAACAAAACATCCAATTCAGTTATAATAGAATCATATACTTGTATTTTTTCCTGTTTAAATATCTTTACGATATCATTAAAATTATGCATATTCTTAAATAACTAAACAAATGATAAATTATGTGTAGGTATTGTGTTTTATATACGCATCCATCCACACAAAATAATAAACACATTTTAAAACTATTAATAATTTACATTATTACCATAAGTAATTTCTATTGGCAATTACTTAGTGATGTCTTCTGGATTACAATATAAATAAACATTTTATTATTGTTTATTCCACATTATCACACTTTAAAATATATTAAGTTTTTTTTTTTTTTTAAATTATTATTAAAGATTTTTTTTCTTTACATTAAAATTTTAATTACTAAGTTAGCAAATAATCTAATGTCTTGTGTTCCTATGCCTATATTTATACTATGAATAAATATTCCTATAATTTTGTTAGTAAAAAATTAATTTTAAAACCATATTTACAATAACTTTATTAGAATTTCTTATGATGAAATGTTCTTTTCTTGATAATAAGTTCATTACAGGAAGTATCTTTTCTCCTGGTAAAAAAACATTAATAACACACTTTTGACGTCAATAATCAAACATGCTCCAGTTCTTAACGTTATAATATGTAATCCAAAATGACAGTTCAAGTTAAATACGGTACGTTTACTTTTATTCAATAAGACTTACACTAATGTCATTAATATTTTTTCTTATCTCCAAAACTTTAAATATTTAAACATGTATTGTTAGGTAAATATCTAATTTTAAATACTCTTCATCAAGATAATTTTCCAAAGTCTTGTAACTTTTTCATATATTCTGAGGTTTAATATCTTCTGATACAACCTTCTCCCAGTATTTTCAAATAACTTAAATTATTTTTCCAAATAATTTAAATAAACTTTTGTATGTCCAGTATACCTTAATGACCAACTTGTAATATTTTTTTAAAATATGATATAAGTCACACACTTGCAAATGATCTTATATTTTCTAGGAAAAAATTCCAATTTTAAAATATTTTCAGTATTTCTTCAGAAAGAAATGTCTCCACATTCTAAAATAATTGTTTGGTGAAATTAAGAAGTTTTTTTCTTTAAATGTATTTTTCCATCGTATTTTAAATAAATTTTCTTCATAAAATTATATTATATCATTTCACTTTATATCTTTTAATGAAATGTTTTTTATATATATATTTTCTTCATGATGTTCTTTTTATGAAATTTAGTCGTAAATCAATATGACTTATCAACACAGGCAAAATTATATACTTTATACGATAATAACATTTGAATACTTCCATTAATTTTTTTTTATATTTAGTGATGACTTCTTCATGTTTAAGTTGATGACAAATTGAATGAAAACAAAAATCTGCTAAGTAAGGAATTATTTAATTTTTTAGTCCCCTTTCTCCATATCATGATCTTGTAATAATAAACTGCTGTATTTTTATAAAAATTGAAGCTAAATAAAATGGATTATTAGACTACTAAATACTTTATCGAAATTGTAGAAATACTAACAATGTTATAATAGTACATCGGTAGAATGAGATAACAACTTAATAATTGTCTGCTAGACTCTGAACAGCTCTTAAATACTCCAGCTGATTCCAACTCTGATTGGTCCATTAAACAATCCTTACCTCAAATTATCCAGGACCATGAATGTTGGTTTAAAGTTAAAGTTAATAATAATTTACTAAATATTTATTTTTATTATATTATTCAATTCTTACTTAATTTTCACATTTTATTTACACTTACTAAAGACTCTAAAATAATTTTTAAAAATCACATTTCAATATTTATTACCATCTCTACCTTTATTTTGAACTTAACATATTTATTTTCAACAAAAAACATAAATCTGATTTTATTTATTATATTCACTTTTAAAATCCAATTTAACATTTATAACAGACAATATTATTCTATTTTCGAACACAGATGTGTGTCACGTGATTTACAAAACTAAATAAGGTGCTAATAATAATTTAAATAGAACTAAGAATAATAATTTAATTTATAAAATGTTACATAACCACTATTATAGCATAATTTTAAAATAATTATTTTAATATTATAAAACCAAAAAAAATACATTTTTCTCCCACATTATTATTTTTTAATCAAATGATTTTAAAAATATAGCCATTAAATACAATTATTATTACTAAATCTATTCGTTTAACGTTAAAGCATTACTTTTAAAATTTATCCTAATTATTATTTATAAGACTTATTAAATCAGTATTTATTATGGCCAATTCTCTCAACCATACAATCTTATAAAGATTTTTAGTTATCTGTTTTCTTACAAATACCAACCTAATATTATACATTAATTATTTTACTTGCCTTAACTAAATTATTCAAAGATTATTAACACACAAGATACATCATCTCCTAACCAACTTCAAAATTTAAAATTTTTCAGTAAATTATTACAAATAATCCATTGTAACCTAAACAAAAGGGTACAATATATATATATATATATATATATATATATATATATATATATATATATATATATATATATATATATATATATTGTAACAATATTTATAAATTAATATAAATATGTATTTGTAATTATTAAATTAATATAAAAGATATGTATTTGTAACTATAATTTGTAACTATTTTAATATGTCACTTTTGTAACCATAATAAATATTTAGATAGGGGAAATTATTAATTATTAGATATATGCCTATCCAATCTGTACCATTTGTAACTATATTAATTCATCATAGCATAGATAAAGAAATTATAGAATCACTGTGCTACTTGAAAATATCAGCATTAAAGATTCTTGGTATTTATTTATATATTGGGGCAGTCATTTGAACAATAAAACATACTGGCCATTGTCATCTAATAAAAATAATATTAAATATAGCAACTGAATAAAAGTACCCACTGTGAGATTCCTGGAGTGCCTTATGCTTATCTACAATAATAGGTTCTTCTAACAAAGAATACTTCCTATTCTTCTTTCCAAATATATAAGACCATTCATGGTCATATGCACACACGGGTGCTATTCATGACAACTTATAAAAAAATATATTTTATAAAACTAATATTATGAAGTTGGAAAGGGATGATACCACTCTTTATTCAGTTTAGCTAAGTACATGTGTTTTCCCATGAGTGCCACTAGATTGTTTTCAATCTAGATAAATATCTATTTATAGTGTACTTGAGTTCAAACTCATTCAGTACATATTTATTACACATGACTTGGATGACTATTGAACAAAAATGACATTCTTACATTTTATCTATATTGATAAAATTACAAGATCCCAATATTACCAAAGTTTATACTATAGATCAAAGATTCTTATAGACATTGCTAGCTCATTAGCGTATATTGATGAACAGACATGTATAATCCTATTAATGGCTTCCAAACAAGCATGTGAAAACCATTATTGATATTGATGGCCATTTAACTAGATTATTTATCACAATAAAGGTAATAATGATGATGATGATAATAATATCATAATAATGATAATAATAGTGATATCATAATAATGATTATAATAGTGATGATGATACCAGCCATGGCTTATCAATAAACTCACAACAATAAATTCATCTTTATAAACTTATAGGCATCTATTAAAATTATCCTATTTCATACTGGGATTAAATAATACTAATGGTGATGATTGATCATCATGAATCTCTTTGCATAATATTCAATTTTCTATAAACCCCTATTTACTAAAATATATTCATTACGCTAAACATTAAATTTAATGACTATAATTTATTAATGATGATTGATGGCGATCATAACTTTTATATAGTATTATTTGAAACATTTTTAAACTAATAACATGATATCCATCTTTGATGAGGATGATCTAAATTCATGGATACAACACAATTTTAGCTTTCTATGTTGAACTATAATTATCAAAATTTGGTTATTCTCAAGCATAATCCTTAAATACTTAAATATCAACATTCTAGTTTACCTATTATTTTGCGGATGCTTAATATTTGCAAGTGATTGCTCAATATATACGAATAGTAATACTTAATAACTGCGAGTAATGATGATGAATTAAAATGATAGAATTGAGACAAAAAAAAAACACAATATTCTTAATAATTACTCGGAAACCAATTAAGATATATAATTATATTTTATTAACACTACTACTCTTTCTTTCCTTCTTTAAAGTCAAATCGACACTTAAATAAATGGCTTATTAATATAAAAATTCATATAAGTATAAGCAAATAAACTTAATATATAGGTTTGTCACTTCTTGATATCTCAAAATAAGCTGACTTAAATCAATATTAAAAAAAAATACATATTCTATAAATGCTTATTTAAGAATTTTCTTACTTATCATATCATAAAATAAATTTCAGGTGTAACTTGTATATGTCATTTCATTTCCATTCAAATGTAATGCCCTACTTTTTAATTTACCATTTTAAACTAATCATATATAACCTATTCTTTGATGTGTTTGGGTAAGCAGTTACGCATTCACGCATTCGGTAATGTTAACATATATGTTTAAAATGTATACCCATAAATTACATATATAAAAATATCTCTTTTTCTTTTGCAACCTTATAGCGAAAGAAAATAAAATACATATATTAATTTTTTAATATGCAACAAGATAAAATAAAAATAAAAAACATTATAAATGCATATATCTATAGGTTGCTCATTATCATTAACATCTGAAGAACATTTTAAAAAAAAAACATTTCAACATTACAATATATAATATAAAAAAAATAATAAAAAAATAATGAAAAATTTAAGTTTAAAGGTTTAAACTATGTTTGTGCTATGTTGTGAGATATTGCAAATAATTATAGATAAACAAGTCTTTAATGTTTCTGTATCAAAAAGGAAAATTGCTTTGACCAGTAAATTAAGGTTTACTTTTAATAAGTAAAAGAATAAAATCGGTTAAAGAAAGTTCATATTTACCCGTCTACTTTTTACTTCTTATTAATGTCCTTAGTTTGAATTTTCAGACTGCTTTTCTTTGCTCACCAACAACAACAACAAAAAAAAAGAAAGTTATTGCAGATACTTTTAAGATAATGCTGAATCAATTGACTTTGCTTGTTTCTTCAATTCCATTATTATTCACTGTTGATTGGCTTCCTTCTACCATTTTAAAAAAAAGTTATTATAATTACTTTGACTAAGTAGGTACCGGTGGATTTTCTTGTCTCTCTCCTTTAAAAAAAATAATTGCTGTTGACACTTTAGATGATTGAGGTAAATCAACAAAAATTTGATTTATGGCTTCAAATTTGGTTCTACATGGCTGTTATAGATTTTCTTTTCCTCCTATTTCCTCTTCTCCATTCATTCGAAGGTAATGAGCTTTTATTAAGCCAGGAACTAGGAACAAAGCATTCCATATAGCTTGTGTGGTTGGCTTCAAAATCTATCATTTTGTTGGTTATTACTGGATACATGACTTCATAGATAGATCAGTGATTTTGACTCATTCTGTATTAACCAGGAAGCAGAAAAAATGGTTTAGCAATGCAGAGGCATAGTATTATGCATAACCAAATATGTTAATATTATTTTTATATAATTATTACTAACTTCTAATAAATTCAATCTTGTTCCATTTCTCTCCTCTTCTTTAATATTGCTGGAAATTGCTTTATATAAACGCACATTTCATTTGCTCTTTTTTTTCAACTTTCAAAGAGTGAGAAAAAAAAAAAAAATTAAAGCGTTCACTCTCTTTTAAAAAAAAAATCATCAGAGCTTACATTTCTGCTTAAGAATTATAACAAGGAAGGACCGACTGAGTTGAGTCTCAAAATAATAATAATAATTTGAGTGACTCTCACTCTAAAAAAATTTATGACTGACTGATCATCTCTCTAAAAAAATTTAAGACTGACTGATTAAAAAAATTGTTTTAATCATTTATATCGCGAATTTCAACCAAAGAAAAAAAAAACACCTGGAAATCTTTATCTTAAAAAAAAATCAAAGCTTCACAAGTTTGACTTGGTCACAATCAATAAAGACTTAAAATTGATCGCTATCGTTATCTACATCAAAGCACCTCTTTTGTAAAAATAATCTTAAGATACAGATAACAACAAACCTGGAATCTATAGCCATCAGGAATAAGTGTAAAAGCATCTTTGTGTTTGTACAGATCTATTCATTGTTTCACACGTGTACATTTTTTTTCTTCTTATCTAACAATCTTAACTGCTTTATTTCACACTTTTCTGATTTACTCCATTTTAACAAAATGAAAGTTAAATAAATTTAACACATATTATTTAATAAAAAAAATATTATATAATAAATCACAAAAAAGAACTGCTTATTCATAATAATAAATCTATACATATAAATCTCTGTATGTATAAAAGAATAAAAAAAAATTTTTTTTTTTAAATAATTGGATACTATATATATATATATCTACAATATAAATATATATAAGAAAAAACAAAAATTAATGGGAAATACAATACTATAGTCTAAATTCTTTTGTAGTGCTTTCGATTACTTGGTAATCCTCATCAGCTTTAACTGAATTTCAAATTTTTAAAGTTAATGTTACGTATTTTTCTGTAAGCTGTGTATGGCCGTATTTGCAGTTTGTCTATTAATAACATTATTCTTATATTTATCAATTAATATTGCCTCTTTAATTTTTCTCTTTTTATGATTTCTTTCTTCCATTAATATTTTTATTTTATTACTATTAATGGTAAACTTATAATTACAAATGTTTTCATGGTCAAAGAATACAGAAGCTGTATTAAAGTGAATATTTATGTTATTTTTAATTCAATTATATAATAATTGATGCTCCTTCAATCTTTTGTCCACAGAACATCTCGATTCACCAATGTAAAATTTCTGACATCCACATGAAATTTGACAAATTATATTACTTCTTTGCAATTTGGGAATTATACTCTTAGAATTATTAATCAATCTATTAATATTTGGAGAAACACAAAATGAAATATTATACTTTTCTTTAAATATATTCTTAATTAATTTAGATTGCATGTTATTTATAAACAGTATAGATATCCATTTTTTATTATCTAAAGTAACACTGTAAACACTTTTTTTATTATTAAATGAATTTACTGTATGCAATATTTGGTTTTATCATAACCAACCTTTAAAAGTTCATTAGCAAAGAGTTCAATATTTGAAATTTTATCACTCTTATATTTACATAATTTATCATTTGTGATGCAAAAATGATTTCAGACTTGCCATTTTATATATCATTGGAACATGTGATTTAAAATGAATATATCTTCTTTCTCCAATAGGTTTAAAAATTAATTTATAATTTAAATCAGTAGCATCTCTAAATATTTGTAAATCCAAAAAAATTATTTTTTCAATTTGTTCATTTTCAATAGTCCATTTTAAATTGGTTAAATTATTCAGTTTATATAAAAAAACATCAATAATGTCTTTGGGGCCACAAACAAAAACATCATCAACATATCTAGTATAAATTTTAATATCTTCAAAATTATAAGAATTAAATATAATATTTTCATATTTTGACAATGTAAAATTACAAATTTGTGCTACCAATAGGTAATCCCATTGGCCATTCTTTACCCATTTTATAAAACCTATCATTATATGTTGCATTAATGTTATCACTTATAAATTTTAGTGATTCAATAATAAAATTTATTAAATGTTTATTTACAGCCACATACAGCTTATGGACATATATGTAACATTAAGTTTAAAAATTGGAAATTTAGTTAAAGCTGATGAGGATTACCACATAATCGAAAGTGCTACAAAATAATTTAGACCATAATATTGTATTTCTTGTTAATTTTTGGTTTTTTTTCTTATATATATATATATATATTATAATGGGTATTCTATCTATCTATCTATCTATCTATCTATCTATCTATCTATCTATCTATCTATCTATCTATCTATCTATCTATCTATCTATCTATCTATCTATCTATCTATCTATCTATCTATCTATCTATCTATCTATCTATCTATCTATCTATCTATCTATCTATCTATCTATCTATCTATCTATCTATCTATCTATCTATCTATCTATCTATCTATCTATCTATCTATCTATCTATCTATCTATCTATCTATCTATCTATCTATCTATCTATCTATCTATCTATCTATCTATCTATCTATCTATCTATCTATCTATCTATCTATCTATCTATCTATCTATCTATCTATCTATCTATCTATCTATCTATCTATCTATCTATCTATCTATCTATCTATCTATCTATCTATCTATCTATCTATCTATCTATCTATCTATCTATCTATCTATCTATCTATCTATCTATCTATCTATCTATCTATCTATCTATCTATCTATCTATCATGACCTTCTCTTTGGATCATCAACTAATCTAAACTCACATTTGGGGCTATAATTCGTTTTTATGTCCTTTTCTTTGAACATGGGAATCATATATATGAATCTGGCCAACCTTTCATGGCACCAAATCCACCCTTTGTAACCTTCACTACCCAAACAATCAAGAATATAAGCATAAAAAAACAAAAGGTTAAACTAACGAAATGATTCCTGTATTAAATAAACCTAGCATGAAACTATAGATCTAAAAAAGATCACAAGGTGATTAATAAAGATGATAACTTCTGGTCAAACCAGCTTTAAAATCCACATAACGAACAAAATGTGATGAGCTAAATTTGATATACAGCAAACCAATAAATAACTAATAATTATATCTCTGGAATGATTATGAAATTCAAATTATAAATGAAATAATAAGTAAATTATTATGTAGGTGACTAAATGAATGAGGAAAATAAGTAGTAATTAAATAGAAAAATTAAATGAGACTAAGAATGAAGAGAAAAGAATTTAGATGTAGGTGAATAATAAATGATGAAGATGATGATAGAATAAGAGTTAATGAATAGTTAAATAATAAAAGAATAAAATTTAATGAATGATTAATCAATTACGATAATGAATTAATGTCAAATGAGAATGAATAATAAAAGAATACAAACAATGTTGATGATGGAAACTGAAAATCTTGAACTATAAACTAATATTGTATTAGTTTAGTAAGAAGATTAGTTAAACAAAATAGGGATTCCAAGTTTGACAAAACCAGAATATTTATCATAGAGTCGAAATAAGCTATACATTTTAAGACAAAACAACTAATTTCCACCTTAAAGTTTGGTTGACTTTCATAAAGCAGTGAAAGTAATCTACCTTTAAGTCTAACTATAATGAATAGCTATATATAAAAATTATTACAAAGTTAAATTCTACCTTGAAACTTAACAACTAATTCTTTTCAGGGTTCTAGCATTTCAAAATTGTTATACAACATATATTTGGGTAAGTGAGAGGGATTTTACCACTACCCAAATATAATGCACATGACAACTCTTAATATAAACTCAAATTAACAACTGCATTTAGCAGTTCTAAAGAAACTTTATAACTCATATAAACTTTAAAATTTAGGAATAGGAATGACTTTTTTAATAATTAAAAACAATATCTTACCAAATTCCTTTTCTCAAGTAATTATAAACAATGTGATCAAGGTCAGTGAACGATAGCTTTGAGGGTTTAACTAAACCAATTAAATCAATATTATGTTTATTTTTTAATATATTACTTAAAATAATATGTACTCCAGGTTAATAATATTTAATTATTGTGTGATGATGCATTAGATGTACTCATAAATTATATGGCTTAACCAAATTATTAAGATATAACAACATATAGTTAATTGTACTATATTGGTCGATGATGATTTCAATATATAATTTTTAATATGTCGATAGCAATAACAATAATAGTGCGTATGGTGATTAGCAATAAAACTACAGACAACTAAATAAGTTCTTAACAAGATTTATTTACAATATTTACAAATTTCAATTCAGAGACATTGTATGAAATAAAACCAATACATTAAATTAAGCTCAGGGATGGAAACAACTTGGTATCCCATTGAGCATACTCTTAGTCAATACAACCAACTTATACAATGATATTCAGACTATCAATTATTACTGTTTAGACTATCTTAAAGAATGAAATAATGAAACCTTATTTAAGCTGAACTCACACTTAAATTACAAAAACAACAGTGTATGTGAGGACTTTAGGGTAAGCACAAATTTTAAATTTAGAATTCAAAAGTTATAAAGTAGTGCATTATACTAAAGCCATTTCTTTTATCAGAATATGATAAGGGCAATTATCATATTCTGTGCAATTAATAAATTTGAGGTGAATAGGTTTAGAGTATTAACATAGGAACAGACATCAAAAATCAAATACACATCACTAAAACATTGCCTATGTCCACAATGCTATCATTTTTATAATTAACCTATATATGGGGGAATCACTGCTTGTTAAAACAAATAAATCAACATTTTATATTTAAAGTGGACATATTCATAGGCAAACTTAATAAATGAAAAAAAAAAAAACTTATATTAATTCTTTCATATAAGAAAGCAATTAGGCCTGTAGTATATCTTTTTGAAAAAAAATGAAGTCTGTTTGTTAATTCTTTAATAAAAATTAATGACTATTTTAAAAGTATGAGAGGTAAATATATTTTCCGCTTACCACAGATAAATGACATTTAATATTATGTTCCCCCCAAATTGGGAAAATAGCAAAAATATGTGTAATAATAAATGTATATATCTTTATACATAAAAAATTTTCCAAAGGACACATGACGTAAGTATTATAAACTAACATACCAATAATAAAAAAAAATAATAAACAAACATTTTCTCCACTTAGAGTTTATCCTATTAGTAAAGTTTATTTATCCTTGTGAGCTGAAATGATAAGAACTAATATTATGATGAGTAACATTCCGAAGATAATGCATACATATATATATATATTGACCATCCTATTTAATTTTAACGTAATCAGATAATATTCAAATACTTTTCCAAAAGCAAATAAAAAAATCATTTATTGGTTTATGGGCCAATATCAGCATAATCAGACAATATTTAAACACTTTTCCAGTGTAGCATAATTAAAATCGGTTTATTCACATTTTAATCCAGATAATTTTCCTTTAAAAATGCCTTTAGAATTTCATTATAATTAACATATTTAACTTTTTTTAAAAAAAAATTATTTATTGATTCTGTTCTTTCCTCCATGGTAAGATTTGTAATAACTTTAAACAATCTGGGCATTTTTAAAATTTTATGTACATGCGTTGCACATTAAAATTTTAAAAGTAAATATTTATTTAATTACATTTCCATTGGCAAAGTAATAACTGTTTAGCAATATCAAGAAGAACCTATCCAATCATAAATATGATATCCTTAGCATTCTACTTAGTCTATAACTTTCCATTTTTATAATTAAATAGGTTGGCATGATAGCTATCTGGCAGATGAGTTTTACTTCTTAATAAGAATAAACAATAAATTCATGCATTTTTACTTTTACTTTATTAAAATTTAGATGATTTAAACCATGACTTTTTGATTTATTTACTATATATATCATAATATTTTTCTTCAAAATTATCTCAAATTATTTTTTTCTTAATATTTTAATTTACAAGCACACATATTTTTCTGCTAGGTAATAATAATAGTGTGAAAATCAACATTGTCAACTTTTTCTTTTAAGTCCAAATAATTTATGCATCATTTTAAAATCTGAAAATTAACCAATATCAATAAAATAAAAATAATTTCTTACATTTTCTTGAATTGTTCTATATCTGAAGTAATGTTTATTTAGGTAAAGACATTTCCACATAGCTTTCATTTCTCTTTTCCAGTATGACTTTCAGGAACCATCAATCGATGAAAAAATAGCATTGAAACGATTGCAAGGCTTTGAGATTGTTATTCAAACATTTTAAGTAAACAATAGTTTATAATCTCATTCAAATAGATTACAAATTTTTCTGATTTTCCAGTTTTTTCCTCCTTATTTTAGAAGATCAGAGTTGAAGTCTGATGTTTTTTAGTTGTCTTTTTTCTTAATCACCCCCTCCCTACAACTTTGTTATATAATATATAGCTTGAATTACAATGAATTGTGGTGCCAAATGGACCAATAACCTTTGTGTGAATATATTAATATCACCCCACTTACCTTCTTTTTAATAACTACTTATAATATTTAAGGCTCTTTTGGATTAACTACAAAAAATATGCTTAAGAAATTGACTATAACCATTTATTTTACAAGATTTAATAAATTTAATTTATTTGTTTATTTATTGCAATTGCTATTTGACAATAATAAAATAGCAATATATTTATCTCCCAAGTAATAATAATACTTATAAATTTATTATTTTATCTTTAGTCAGAGCCTAGACTGGGTTTGAAATCTCATCTCCACTCAAGCAGATTTCCTAGTGCATTCAGAACAGTCTTTATTTAACATAACTTATTAAGATTTTCATGCCAGATATATTATTATGATTTAAAATTAAAGAGACCTAAATAAAAGGTCACAATATATATATATAAAACCAACCTCCTCCGAATCTCCCAATAAATAGAAAACTATTACTTATAATTTAAACTTTTAAACTATGGGAAACCACAAACACCAAGCATCGACAAATAAAATATTAACTAATATTTTTTTATATTTTGTCCTTCTAAATTTCCCTTCAGAAAAATGGTTGGTTTTCAGATAAAGTGTCAAATACCATCAATAGCGAACTATCAATAACATTCAACACTCGACTACCAAATATATATACCGATCAAATAAACACTTTATTATTATTTTTTAAAGAAGAAAGAAAAATCCCTTAGGTGCCAGCTAATTACATTAGAATTAGCATGTTTATCTGATCAGCACAACCTGGTATTTGAAATCCCTGCTAGCTCAACCGGTTCCAACCATCCACTAAATAGACAAAACAAAAGGTATATTTTAAATGCTGCCTCTTCTGAGCTACTACTATTTTTTTTATCAAACTAGAATAATTTTCCCTGAACCATTTTAAATAATACTTCCATCCTTTAAAACTATTAATAAGACATTATACTGACTGCCAAAACATTTATAGATTTAAATCAATGAATCTTTTCTAAACTACTATTATTAATGACTAGATTTTTTCCCTCCTACTCTTATTAAGAAAATAAATATTTATACTTACCCGCACGTATCAGAAATAAACACAAATACTTTAAGAAAAATAATTTAAGTGTCTATAATATTATTTTAAGAATAAATAAAACGTTTTATTCTATAATGAGACACACACACTTCTTTTTTTAAAGATTAAAATAAGCATTTTAATAGATTACTTTAGCAAATAAGTAAATTATACACATTACATCATATTTTATTTTTATTATTATTATTATTTTTAAGTTTAAATAAATCAAATCACACATACGTGCATGCCATTGTTTCAAAAATATTATTATTTAATAGAAGCTGCTTTTATTTATTTTATCATTGCAAATATTATTTTTTTGAAGTTTAAAGTTTATTTATTTTTTTAAGTTTAATTTAAAAAGTTCAAAAGTTCATTCAAAAAAGTCTATCTTTATTTTAAGAAGAAATCAGAAATATTTAGATATCAAAGTCAAATAATTACCTATGTTTTTATATATGACAGAAACAGTATAATGGAATTATTTCTTAATTCATCGACGACCGGTAAATGATTCCTTCTTGGACCCTGTGACTTGTTATGATTTTTGTGGCTGGTTTGGCATGTCCATCACTCCGCTGTCCATTTAGTTTATTTCAACATGATTACTTTTCAAACTAACCGCAGAACTTAAATGCATAGAGAGCGGCTTTCAGTCAACTGCAAAGACGTTGGTTTAACAATGCAACATTTTTTGGAAATATTACTTCAAGAAATATTTTATTAAAATGAAAAAGTCAGAACAAGAATAAACAAAAGTTGAGCTATTTATACTGATTTAAACAATGGAAAATTTTATTTAGCAGCAGCGTTCTTCTTCTCGTGAAAATAAAATCAGCTTCTGGCATCTACTTTTTATTAAAAATTGCATACACACATATATATATTTATTTATTATAAGATAAAACAAAATATAATTATTATTTTATTAAAAATTCAATTAAAGAATATTAAATCTTTTATTTATTACAAGATTTTTTCCTTCTTTTAAACAAAAAAAAAATCATTTATTTTAAACAGCTTATTATTTTAAACAACTTATTATTTTAAACAGCGTTTACAGTTTATTTTATTTAATACAAAATTCCCCTCCCCACTGCTCTTTAGTTTTTACATTTTATTCTCTTAATATTAAATTTTTATATTTTAAAACATTAGATTCATAATAAATTAATTACATATCAATGTACTTTGGTACATTATCTCCATCCCTCCTCTGAAACTAAAATATCATTCTGAGCATTTTAGTTTTCCCAGAATTTAAACTTATAAACAATCTAATTTTATTTACTTAACGTTTGTTTAACTGTATATGTGTATTCTTACTTATTTACTATAACCCCCATCCCATTATAATTCTATTCTATACCCGATCATGTGGCTCTTTCCTTCTATCCAATATATATAGCATTATTTTAACCATATAAAAAAAAAAAAACATTTTAAATTTCCAAACAAATATACAGTCAACCTCTACCCTCTTTGTTCTAATTCTATGCAGAGTGCATGCTATTTTTTTATCTTTAAAAAACAACACATTTGTACTTTCTAACACCCACAAAAATCAACTTTTTATCATACACCAAAGCTAACCTGTTCCGAAAAAAAAAAATTTAAATTCACTATTACCTTTATTACACTTCTCTTCAGAAAATATCCCCTATTAACATATAACAATGGTCAACTTTGATCCTCCATTAAAATAACTCTATTTAAACAACTAATTTTAAGCCATGTTGATTTGCCAAATGAATTCCGAACTATGTCTTATAGTAATCTTATCATTTGTTACAACTATTTCAGGCTCCTTTAAATCTCTACATCAACATCCACTTATCTTTTACATTGGTCCTATGTTAATGTACAAACGACCATTCAACTACAGACTATCACTCGTATGCCCCTCCTAAACTACAACTATTAGTTTCTCCACTTAAAATGACAACTTTTGGGCCATGTTCTGCACCTAACAAATGTCCAACTAACTACATTATTGCACCATATGCCCCTCCTAAACTAAACTCCTGTCGGTTCTTTCACTTGAAACATCTAATTCTTAGGCAACATTGACTTGCTACATAAAACAGTTTCACACCACATCAAATGCACCAAAAGTAACAGTTTTGTGCCACATTGATGTGCCAAATGAACCAACCTCCTCCGAATCTCTCAATAAATAGAAAACTATTACTTATAATTTAAACTTTTAAACTATGAAAAACCACAAACACCAAGCATCAACAAATAAAATATTAACTAATATTTGTTTATATTTTGTCCTCCTAAATTTTCCTTTCAGAAAAATGATTGGTTTTCAGATAAAGTGTCAAATACCATCAATAGCAAACTATCAATAACATTCAACACTTGACTACAAAATATATACCGATCAAATAAACACTTTATTATTATGTTTTAAAGAAGAAAGAAAATTCCTTAGGCGCCAGCTAATTACATTAGAATTAGCATGTTTATCTGATCAGCACAACCTGGTATCTGAAATCCCTGCTAGCTCAACCAGTTTCAACCATCCACTAAATAGACAAAACAAAAGGTATATCTTAAAAGTTGCCTCTTCTAAGCTACTACTATTTTTTTTATCAAACTAAAATAATTTTCCCTGAACCATTTTAAATAATACTCCCATCCTTTAAAACTATTAATAAGACATTATACTGACTGCCAAAACATTTATAGATTTAAATCAATGAATCTTTTCTAAACTACTATTATTAATGACTAGATTTTTTCCCTCCTACTCTTATTAAGAAAATAAATATTTATACTTACCCGCACATATCAGAAATAAACATAATTTTTTTAAGAGAAATAATTTAAGTGTTTTTTTATATTATTTTAAGAATAAATAAAACGTTTTATCTTATAATGAGACACACACACTTCTTTTTTTAAAGATTAAAATAAGCATTTTAATAGATTACTTTAGCAAATAAATAAATTATACAAATTACATCATATTTTATTTTTATTATTATTATTATTTTTAAGTTTAAATAAATCAAATCACACATACATGCATGCCATTGTTTCAAAAATATTATTATTTAATAGAAGCTGCTTTTATTTATTTTATCATTGCAAATATTAATTTTTTGAAGTTTAAAGTTTATTCTTTTTTTTAAGTTTAATTCAAAAAGTTCAAAAGTTCTTTAAATAAAGTCTATCTTTATTTCAAGAAGAAATATTGAAATATCAAAGTCAAATAATTACCTAGGTTTTTATATACGACAGAAACAGTATAATGTAATTATTTCTTAATTCATCGACGACCGGTAAATGATTCCTTCTTGGATCCTGTGACTTGTTATGATTTTTGTGGATGGTTTGGCATTCCCCACACTCCGCTGTCCATTTAGTCTATTTCAACATGATTACTTTCCGAACTAATCGCAGATCTTAAATGCGTAGAGAGAGGCTTTCGGTCAATTACAAATAAGTTGGTTTAACAACGCAACATATTTTGGAAATATTACTTCAAGAAATATTTTATTAAAATGAAAAAGTCAGAACAAGAATGAACAAAAGTTGATTTAAACAATGGAAAATTTTATTTAGCAGCAGCGTTCTTCTTCTCATGAAAATAAAATCAGCTTCTGGCATCTACTTTTTATTAAAAATTGCATACACAGACGCACATATATTTATTTATTTATTATAAGATAAAATGAAATCTATTTATTATTTTATTACAAATTCATTTAAAGAATATTAAATCATTTATTTATTACAAGTCTTTTCCTTCTTTTTTTTTAAAAAAAATCTTTTATTTTAAACAGCTTATTATTTTAAACAACTTATTATTTTAGATATATATAAACTTAATTATTTTAGATATATATAAACTTAAGAGCATGCTAACACTCTAAACAAGCTTTTTGTTATTATGATAAATGTTACTACAAGATAAGACATTCAAATCATCTTTATCTTAGATTGTTCCCATCGCCCGACCAGTTTCTACCTATGGGTCTCTTTAGTGAGGAGTTGGGACATTAGATTCAAAAAACCAACTCAAGCTAAGCATTTATCTAAAAGATAATTCTCAAGAAGAAGATCTAACCCTTTAGACATCTGCATGTCTTTAAAGTCAGCTCTCCAACTGAAAAAATTATATTGGCCTGAACTTAATTCAGATACTCCATATATTAATAGGCTTAGCCATTTAATTTAGCCAAAGGCCCAATAGCAAAATAATAGTAGTAATAATAATAAGTCAGATGTCACATGACTTATATATAGCTTGCAATTACCAATTTGTAAACTTAAGAGCATGTTAATGCTCTAATCAAGCTTTTTTATTATGATAAATGCTACTACAAGAGAAGGCATTCAAATCATCTTTATCTTAGCTTGTCCCATCCCCAGACTGGTTTTGACCTATGGGTCTCTTCAGTGAGGAGTTGGGACATTAGATTCAAAAAACCAACTCAAGCTAAGCATTTATCTAAAAGATAATTCTCAATTATTAATTCTGAATTAAGTTCAGGCCCATATAATTTTTTCAGTTAGAGAGCTGACTTTAAAGACATGCAGATGTCTAAAGGTTTAGATCTTCTTCTTGAGAATTATCTTTTAGATAAATGCTTAGTTTGAGTAGGTTTTTTGAATCTAATGTCCCAACTCCTCACTGAAGAGACCCATAGGTCGAAACCAGTCTGGGGACAGGGACAATCTAAGATAAAGATGATTTGAATGCCTGCTCTTGTAGTAGCATTTATCATAATAATAATAAAAAAGCTTGTTTAGAGCGTTAGCATGCTCTTAAGTTTACATATTGGTAATTGCAAGCTATATATAAGTCTGTGACATCTGACTTATTATTATTACTATATATATATATATTGCTGGGGTTTGGGGGGGGGGGGGGGGGGATATATATATATATATATATATATATATATATATATATATTGTAACCTAGCTTCCTGATCTAACTGGTCACCAATGACTCATAGCATACATTTTAGTGATTAAATTCTTTTATGCGACTTATCGTACTCTCATTATCAAGAATATGAGCATAAAGACATGAAAATGTAAAATGAACAAAATGATTCATGGATTTAATAAAACTAGCATGAAACTGTTTATCTAAAGAAGATCACAAGGTGACTAATAAAGATAAAAACTTCTGGTCAAACCAGCTTTGAAATCCACAAACAAAAGGTGAGGAGTTAAATTTGATATTCAGCAAACTAATAAATAACTAATAATTATATGTCTGGAATGATTATGAAATTAAGCTTATAAATGAAATGATAAGTAAATTATGATGTAGATGACTAAATAGATGATGTAAAAAAGTAATAATTAAATAGTGGAACGAAATGAGTCTAAGAATGAAGAGAAAAGAACGAAGATTTATGAGGATAAAATGATTAAGATGATGATAAAATAAGAATTAATGAATAGTTAAGATGGTAAAAGAATAAAATTAATGTATGATTAATTTTGTTATGATAATGAATTAATCACCAATGAGAATGAATAACTAAAAGAACGATCAAGATGAAATCAGAGAACAATGTTAATGATGAAGACGGAAAACTTAAACTTTAATCTAATATGGTATTAAATGGTAAAAAAGATAAGCTAAATAAAAATAGGGATTTCAAGCTTGACACAACCAGAATATTTATCATGAAGTTAAAACAAACTATCTATTTTATACTAAAAAAAAATATTTTGCATCTTAAGTTGACTTTCATAACAGTGAAAGTAATCTATTTCAAGTATAACTATAACAATTGACTAAATATAAATTTCATTACAAATTTAAATTCTATCTTGAAATTTAACAACTAATTCTTCTCAGGGTTCTAACACTCAAAATTGTTATACAACATAAATTTGGGTCAGTAAGAGGGATTTTACCACTACCCAAACATAATGCACACAACACCTCTCAATATAAACTCAATTTAAGAATTATATTTAGCAATTACACATAAACATTATAACTAACATAAACTTTAAAATTTATGATTGGGAATGACTTTTTAATAATTAAAATCAATAACTTACCAAATTCCTTTTCTTAAATAATTATAAACCATGTGATCAAGATCAATGAATTATTGCTCTGCAGATTTAACTAAATCAATCAAATCAATATTATAATTATCTTTTAATCCATTACTTAAAATAATCTGTACTCTAAGTTATTAACATTTCGATTATGGTGTGATGATGAATTAGATGTACCAATAACTTACAAGGCTTACCAAAATTATTATGATATAGCACAATATAATGTATAGTGCTATATTGGTTGATAATGATTTCAATTTATAATTTTCTGATAGGTTGATAGCAATACCAATAATAGTGTATATATGTGGTAATTAGCAATAAGATTACATGCAACTAAATAAAATTTTAAACACAACAAACTTTATTTACAATATGTACAAATTTTTAATTTACAGATATGGCATGAAATAAAACTAATATAATAAAATAATTTATGGATGGGACACATACTTAGTATCCCCTTGACCATATACTCAGCAAATGATACAACCTGCTTAGAAAATAATATTCAAAATATCATTTGTTACTCTTTGGCCTATTTTTAAGAATAAGATACTAAAACTTATTTAAGCTGACTAGCACTTAAATTTATAACTTGCAGTATACTTAGAACTTTAGGATATGCACCAAGTATAAATTTAGAATTCAGAAAACATTTTAAAAGTATTGCAATCTCCCAAAACCTTTTCTTTTATCAGAATATGATAAGGGCAATTATCATATTCTGTGCAATTACTAACTTATTTAAATTTGAAATGAATAAGTTTAGTGCATTAAATGAAGACTAGACATTAAAAGTCAAATACACATAGATCTCATTAAGCATTACCTATGTTCACAGCTTAACCCTTGAATACGTAACTGATCTTACAATTCTATTGTCACATCATTATTTGATGAAGGTGAATCCACACTATCAATGTGCATCTCTTATTTGTACATCTAAAATTTTCCACAATCATTAATAAATGTTGGTTTGGTCTGTCTATAACTGATGATGATCCTACAACATCATAAACACTATTTTAATTAAGAAAACACTATGCTAGATGAGTGTTCCTAAATCTAATATATTATTTTATACTTGCTATATGATTTGGACCTATTATACTTCACCAAACATGGTGGAAAAACTGACCTCTATATCATCATGAGGAATTTAACACTATAAAGGGAGGCTTTATAAAAACAACATGACAGTTGTATAATAATATGGTTAATTTTAATACCTCTCTATGGGAATACATGTGTGGGCTCTGCCTCATCACAAAAACATATATAATTCAAACCATGGATATCTTTTCTTTCTAGGATTATTTATGCTTATAAGCATTAATTAGAACTTAGCCTCTACCAATTTTCCTCTCATGAAATTAGACATAGGTGACACTCCATCAGCCTATGCTCCATATAAATATTAATCTATTGGATACCATTTTATTGGAACATCCCATTAACTAAAAACTGTCACTAGTCTTTCTCAAATTATAGCAAGATAAAACAATACCAACAATAACAGTGGAGATATACATACTCCATTTTACACTGCAGGACCCTTAATGTATCAACAGACCCACCAAAATATACATACCAAATCATCATTAATCATTTAAAATGACAACTATCCTTTTATTAGAGAGAGCACAATGTATTTAAGCAATAAAAATCAAACCTGCATTTGTATTCAAAGTGGACAAGTTCATTTCTATACAAAATTACAAAAATGAAAAAGGCTTATATCAAATTTTTTTTTATATAGAAAGATAATTCAGTCATTCTAGTATATATATATATATTTGATAAAATGTCTGCATATTCACCTCTTAAATAACATACATTAATATCTGTTTTAAAATATGAGAGAAGGAAATATTTTTATCACTCTCTCTAGATAAACGACATATATAAATTCTAGTTTTCCCTTAACTAAAAAAAACCACATATACATCTGGGTCTCATTTTACATGATAGATAGGTTCCTCAGAAAACACGCGCAAATGAAATTGTGCAAAAATAGACGCAACTTACATTGAAAAAGGGGTGATGCGGTCTGTGATTTTCAAAATTCATGAATAAGCAAAGCATCAATGTAAAATTACTTTAAAATTTGCACAAAAAAAAAAATAAGGAAATAAAATCAGACTAATAAAAAATTTCAAATTTGAAAAAAATTGATACAATACAAACTTTTTTTAACTACATTTAATTTTATTCAAAATAATATATTTTTATGCATAATTTACAGTACAGTAATTTACATTTTTTATACATGTTTTCATTATTATGATTTTCTGGTGACAACATAATTAGTAATTAATCTTTGAGACGATGATTTTATTAATTGTTTATGAAGCTCGCGATATCCAGACATTCAACCATTTAGCTGTCATTGGAATTTAAGAGCATGTTAATGATTAGTGTCATTAATAAAAAAATAATAATTGATTACATCCTTTTTTAAAAAGCAAAAACAGAATGTGATTTAAAATGCAAAATTAATATGCACAATGTTTGAACAAATTTACATTATAATCTTGTAAAATTTAATATGTGTATACATAAAATGTGGAAATCATGATTTTAAGTTTATTATTACATAAAATTTTACTATTATAAAGCACTGAAAATACTGAAATTACTAAGATGAAAGGTGAATTCCAATAATGTGCTATTACTTTCAATATAACGTAAGTGCACAAAATTTATTACTTAAAGTAAGAGTGCATTATCGGAAATCAATTTCTGGTGAAACACGGATCGCATAACTTCAAAATCGTGTTAAATAAGTCCATGTAAAAAGAGACCCAGGTGTACATGAAATAGATATATATTCTTTTTTACACCTTTTTTTTTCTTTAACCTAATATATATATATATATATTTTTCATACCATAACCAAACATATATGTTTAAAAAAATAAAATTTCCAAACAACACATTACATAAGTGATATACATAACACAACAATTATATAAACAAAATAAATTTACATTTTTATCCATTAAATTTTTATCCTATTCATTCAAGTTATTCCATTGTTGTGAGTTAAAATGAGAATTAATATTGTGATGAGCAAACATTTCAGATAACACACACACACACACATATATATATATATATATATATATATATTATCCCACTTGATGCTAATATATTAAGGCAATCTTAAATACTTCTCCAAAGGCAAAAAAAAAATATTTTATGGTTTCTGTACCAATAATTTAGAAGGCAATTAAAATTCACACTTCCAAGTGTATCATACTTAAAATTAGTTTATCCATTTTTCTGGAGATACTTTTCCTTAATACATAAGTAGAATTTTATTCTCCTTAATATATTTATTTATTTATTTATTTTTAATGATTTATTGATTACGCTCTTTCCTCCATGGAAAATGTAACAACTTTAAGTAATGTTTAAACAGTCGGGGTATTTTTAATATTGTAAAACATTATTACAACAATGTATATTTCTCAATAAAACTTTAAAGGTAAATATTTATTTCATCCCATTCTTATTGGCAAAGTATGAGGTGATTTTCAATATTAGACATAATTTATCCAATTATCACTATGACATCTTTACCATTTTAATTAATTGATAATTGATTATTTTTATCATTACATAGGTTCCCACTATAAAAATTAGCAGAAAATAGAGAATAAAATCATGCAATTATTTTTATGTTTACTTTATTAAAAGTTAGATGATTCAAAAATGACTTTTAAATTTATTATATATATATATATATTTCATAACACTTGATTTAATATTATTTCGAATCATTATTTTTTTTCTTGATATATTAATTTACAACCCCAATCTTGTTCTGCTAAATAATAGGAATGGTACAAAATTTAAACATAATCAACTTTTTAATTTGCGTATAAATAATTTGTGTGTTATTTTTAAAGACAAAAGTTTATATGTATAAATAAAGTAAAAACAAACGCTTACTTTCTCTTGAATTTTCCTGGGTTTAAAATAAGATTTATGAGAGAAGTTAGGATGTATAAGGTTTCCATTCCTTCTTCTGTATAACTTCTTAGAACTATCAGTCAATAAAAGAATGGTGTTTAAATGACTGCAAGGTTTTTAGATTTTGTATTCCAACATTTGTAGATAGTCAGATATTATCATTTCATTGAATTAGATTTCAGAATTTTCTGATATTTAGTTTTTTTTGTTTATTTTAGATCAGACTGGGATTCTGTGGTTGCTTGGTTCTTGTTTTTCTTAGTCACCACCCCTACTGCTGGGTTAAACAATATTAAAACAGTAAGATTCGTATTCGAATCTTAAGTTTCACCTTTTTCTGTCATCTCTCACTGACCGGTCTATCTTGCCCAAATTTAAACTTTTTGGTATCGAGTTCTTTGTGTGTGTAGCAATATTAAAAATGTATAAATATATGTAGAATTCAGCATAAACATGCACACATTTTGATCTCAAATTAAAGGCAATAAATGGGGATAAAATAATATAATTTAGATTTTTTTTAGTTATATAATTTTGTATAATTTTAATCATTTATTTTGGATTATAAAGTTCGTATTTATTGCTTTGTTTAAATTTTGTTTAATAATAATTCTAAAAAAATCTGATGTAATATTTAATTAAAAGTTAAAATAATCTTATGTTCCCTTTTTGTCTTTGAAATTTAAAAGCATTGGTCAGTGATAGATAATAGATTAATTAAAGAAAAATTCCCCAAAATGTAATTAGTAAATGTAAAATATAAACAATAGAACGGCAGCTTTCTTTAATTAAAACCAACAAAATGCATTGATTATCCTCAGGGCAGATTAAGTAGAACCTAAAAATACCTTAACAAAAATGTGAAAGATCAAGATAAGAAAAGAGGCCATCTTAGACTTGCTGGAGACATTCACTTAAACTTTAGCTCTGCTCTCGATAACTGAGAGTCTCCAAAAATATAAAAATAATTTGTTCCTGCCAAGGTATGACCAAGTAAAGCACCTAGATTATTCTCCATTGGGAGATGGCCTATCGGATGCCAAACTTTCCATTGCCCATCATAAATTCACCATAATGATCTGCTGTTTAAAAATAAATGAGAAAGCTGCTGCTGCTGCTGTTAAAATAAATGAAACACTTCAATACCAGAAAGAACTGTCAACCACGAACCTTTTGCTACTAAATTAATGGAATCAGAAAACTTCTTATAAAACAGGTACCTGTCTGTGTTCAAACTTTAGAGTACTCTAATAATATGCTATAGCACTTCTTTATATTATTTATCTAAATTATAAAATGTAAAAACTATCATTTGTATAACTAAAATTGAATAATTAATTTAATGTGTAAATTTCTCTAATAATCTAGCTTACCTCACTCTATCTTTCTTGGGTGCGTATTTCTCAAATCTACATTTTATCTATAGTTATTATTTAATTATTGCATGCTCATAATTGTGTCAATTTTCAAAGTTTAAATCTATGATCACTTGGAACAATGAATGCGTGTCAAATTTTCATTAATATTTGCTTTCATAACTAACTTAACTTTCATATAAATCGACACGCATTCAATGCATCATTTATTGTAATGCAGGGGTCTACTACTTTGCAAATGGCTGACGTATTAGTTATAATAACTCTCAATTTATATATGTTTTGTATTTATTAAATCATCATGAATAATTCCAGAAAATTACATTTCTTTGAGAGTCACCAATGTTCTTTAGTAAATGTTGATAATGAAGGGCCAAATTAGAAATCTATTTAAATCTTATCATAATCGTTTATACTTATACATGTGTTACGTTTTAAAGATGCAATGATCTATTCCACTGTAAATATTCCGGATTCTTCAGGGTTGAAATTAACCCCAGTCATCCTACACAAGCGGACATAATAAATGCTCCCGTAGGATTTGACCCATCATGCAGCCAGCCAGCAAATTGCAACACGGACTGCTTGTCCCTGGTTATGCTTATGTGACACCTTACTTCATCGGGCCAAGGCAGAGACCAGCCTGACAGTCTTATAAACTCATTCGCAGCATTGCAGTTTCAATATACTGCCATTCCATATCACCTTTCTAAAGCGTACCACATGTTCCTTTACTTAATTTTATTATTCTATATATCACTCCGCCTCTGCATTATCTTTGTAATTCACTCTCAAAAAAATGTTTGCCCTTAGTCATAAAATAAATATTTTAATTAAATAAATATATGACCGCCGCTACTCTTAAATCTTACTTTAGACTCTTGCATTGCAAAGGTATAAATTCCCCAAGGCATGCATTAAAAATACTTACTCGAGAATTTTAGGTAGCTAGATTACGCGTTCAAATAAATGAATTCCTTTTGTAAACATTACAGTATCGAAAATACCATTACTGAGGTCCTCAAGATAAAATAAGGTTGAAACAAATAAATGTATTCCTTTTGTAAACATTACAGTATCAGAAATACCACTATTGAAGTCCTCAATATAAAATAATGTCTAAATAAATAAATGTATTCTTTAAAATATAATAGTATTGCAAATCCCACTAATGAAGCTTTGAATCCATAAAATATTATTAATAAATGATTTTCTTATTAAAATGTGTGAATAAATAATTTTAAACTATACGTCTGCAGTTACGTTTCATTTATTCGATACCCATTCTATATAATATTTCCTCGATTATGTAAATATGAATGTTTAATTAATATTAGTTTGATTATTGGCTAACTCGAGAATAAAATCATGAATCTCTTGCATATCCCTGACCACTATGCCTAAGGAAATATTTACTAATGTCGCATCAGATGCATTGTTTTGTGGAGTGTATTGTGGAACTGAGAAACTATGTTCGAACTCAGTAACACGAGGGCTTTGCTACCTCGATGGTGCTGCTTTTCTGTGTGGTGGTCAAATTCTGCACTATGTTTATGAGTCACACGTTTTCTGACTGTTACAATATATAGCTGGTTTTTCTGATGCATTGTGGGAGTAAATTGCTCAATAATTTTGGTATGCATAATTAGTATTACTCCCTCTGGCTTCATTTTTAATAACTACCCATTATTATTTAAGACAGCTTTAGATATACTACATAAAAATATGCTTAAGTAATTTACTGTAATGATTTATTTTACAAATTTACCAATTTGATTTAATTATTTATTTATTTCAATTGCTATTTAACAATAATAAAATTGTAATATATTTATCTCCCAATTGATAACAACAGTTTCAAATTGTTATTTATCTCTAGTTTCAAAGCCTAGACTGGGTTTGAAATCTCATTTCCACTCAATGAAAATTTCCCAGTGCATTCAAACAATCTTTATTGAAAGCCACTCATTAAGATTTTATTGCCAAATATATTATAATTTAAAATTTTGGATTATTAATCCAGGAACCTAAATAAAAGGTCACTATATATATATCTGATTACTGTATTTATACAATAATTCAGATATATTGTAAAATATATATATATATATATATATATATATATATATATATATATATATATAATATATATATACTTAGAAACCCTTTTGACTATTCTCTAGTCTTTGTCAACTAACAATTTGAAATGCTAACCTTCCCACAAATCTGTGATCCTAATGTTTTCTGCAGCCTGTTAATTTAATCATATTTGTACTTTTATATTAGCATAGCTTTTTTATTTTTCTTTTGTTGTTATATTTTTCAATTTGCAATATTTTACCATTATTGTAATTGAAGTTAAAACTATAAATACATGAATTATTATGAAAAATGGTTGCTGAAACATTATTATCTACTTGGCAATTTTGATTCAATTTCTGAACTTTTTTTAACAACAGCAAGTGCTCTTTAGTTTTTTTTCCAATATATATCTCGATTTGCCTACATATACACTGCCACACCTACATATCCATTTATAAATGATACAAGTTTTATTTATAAATGAAGTTTTATCTTTAGAATTATTTAGTATTTTTTTTTAATGTAGGAGGAGTGTATAATGCAGTATCACATATACCTTTATAAATCTTCCTTATAAAATTTATTTGAACATTTGAAATACATGGTATTGATATCCATATTTTTTTGTTAGCAGGAAGATAAATATTATTATTAAAATTTTTATTCTTATATCTTTTATTAAAATCATTAATAACATTACAATTATGATTATAATTGTAACCAACATTTAACAATTCATTCCAATATATTTCAATATTTTTCTCAATATTGCACCTCCATTCATCTATATATGATAGTGTACATCCACAAAAAATTTGATATAGAATATTACATTTTTGCTTGACAGATATGCCACTTTTAAAATTATTCATCATCTTATTAATGTTATTTGTAACACAAAATGAAACATTAAACACACCCTTATATATCCTTAAAAAAATCATTTGAACATTTGAAATATATGAAATAAATATCTATTTTTTGTTATCACTGGTCAAATCCATTAAATCATTATAACTCTTTTAAATTGACATAAAGTATTGTTAATATGTTCAATCATATAACCAACTTTAAGTAATTCCTTGGCAAATATCTCAATATTTTTTTTAATTTAACACTCCAGTAACAATATAATATTTCATTACAAAATAAAAAATATCTAAAACATGCTATCTTATGTATAATTTGTACTTTTGATTTACAATTTATATATCATTTTTGCAGTGATTTGTTTATTAATTTATAACTTAACATACTATTATCTCTTGTAATAAATAAACCCAAATCTTGATACTTTGTTCTATTCCTTCTCAATAGACCATTTCAAGCCATTCAAATTATTTAACTCATCTACAAAAAAATTTATAGTACTGATATTTCTACAAACAAAATCATCCTTCACATACCTTTTATAAATATTAATATTTTTAGTAGTTCTTTACACTTAAGAAATCTGCTTGTAGCAATGAAATCATTGTTGTGTTTTGGAGTTTATATTTTTTTGGATAATCTAATTGAGTTGTGATTTGGGGTAATTTTGATGATTTTATTGATTAGTTTAGCTTTAGGCTTTTAATGTTTATATATGCATGTATGCAATCTTGTAATTAAATATTAACACATACAGTAAAATAAATATATATAAAATACATCTTTAAAAATGCACTTTTGACTAGCTTTTCAGTCTTTATCAATTAACTATAATTCTTTTTTAAGATATCTTCAAACATGCTTTCAAAGTCTTTCCTTACCAAAAATTTATTTTTAATGCTTGCTGCCTGTCTATTTATTAAACCATGCCTACATTTATATATTAACATAGCTTTCTTTATTTTCCTTTTATTATTGTTTCTTTTAATTTGTAATATTTTCACATTATTATAGTCAAAATGAAACTATATATATATATATATATATATATATATATATATATATATATATATATATATATATATATATATATATATATATATATATATGATATATATATATATAATATATATACACTACCACATTTATATCTCATTTATATATGACACAATTTTGATTTAAGAATGAGGTTTTAGCTTTTGAATTTATTTAATTTAGGAGGTACTTAAAATGCAATTTTACATATATCTTTAATTATTTCCCTTATAATTTTTTTTGTTTGTTTAAAATATTAGTAGAATCAACTTTATTATTTATATTTTTATTTTATATTAAATATTAATGTTTCTAATAGGATTATATACCAAATGATAATTATATCCAACATTTAATAATTTATTCATATAAATTTTAATATTTTTGTCTTTATCCTATCTTACTAAGATTGATTCTAACAAAAAGGACTCCAAACCTGATATTTTATGTGATATTGGTGTCATTGATTTATATGGAATGTAACCTTTTTTCTATTGGTTTAATCATCATACTATGAATAAAAATATGGATATCAATACCATATATTTCAAATGAACAAGTAAATTTTATTAGGGAAATATATAAAGATATATATGAAATTGCATTTTATGTACCTCCTGGTTTAAATAAAATAACAATTCAAAAGCAAAAACCATATTTTTAAATCAAAATTGCATCATATATAAATGTAGATGTATATGTGGTAGTGTATATATAGTGGAATCAAAATGTTCCTTGGAGAAAATAACTAAAGAACATTTGTAGTTATTAAAAAAAGTTCAAAAAAGTACTAAACAAAATTGTAATGAAAATGATAATCTTTGAAAATTTTTTTATGATCATAATAGGTTATGTATACATGATTTAACTTTGAGTATAATAATGTGAAAATATTACAAATTGAAAAAAATCAATAATAAAAAGAAAAGAAAAGAAGTTAGTATATAAATGTAAGCATGACTTGATAAATAGACAGGCCTCAAATGTTAATATTAAAGAATAGTGAGAAGGATAGACTTTGAAAGTGTGTTTGAAGATACCTTAAAAAGATTTAGCATTAGGTTGCAAAGACTATGAGGCTACTCAAATATGCTCCTAAGTAGATAAAAGTTTTTAAAGTTGTACTTTATATAGTTATATTACTGTATTTATTAATGTTTACTTACAAGATTATGTATATATCTTTGAAAAAATACAAATAGCGAATAAGAATATATATATATATATATATTAGAAGAGATTTAAACTCAGATTTTAAAGCTCTTTATAGCTATATACTCTATCTTATACAACTGATACACCTGATCACATACATGTGATAAAGATAAATATTCTCCAATAAACATATTTTATGTTGAACCAGCACTCATCAGTTGGTCCAGATCACCAACTCCCAAACATGTTTAAAATCAGTGCTAATTATATTAAAATAGCAAGTCTTCAAACTTTAATGGACAAGCTTTGTTCTCTTAATATAAACTGAGCACTGATTGTATATGTGCATGAGAGATGATGACTTGGACCAACTGATGAGTGCTGGTTTAGCATAAAATACAAATATTAAAGATCATTTGTCTTTTTCACAGGTATGTGATCTTGTCTATCAGTTGTATAAGATGTAGTGCATAGCTATAAAGGCTTGAAAGTCTGGGTTCAAATTCCTTCTAATTACATTAAGTTTAGTATAGTCAACATACTTATATTTGAATATTATATATATATATGTCTAAATGTAAGAAAGTATTATAGGGTACAATATATATATATATATATATATATTGTACCCTTACTTCTTGATATATAAAATAGTTTAAAATACAACTAGCTCAGTTACATTATTATGCTTAATTAAAATTTGCATATCTATCTTTAATATACTTTTATATTATCATATCTTAATTAAATTTATTATCAATCATCAAAATCAATATAGTTCTAGATTATACTAATTAAATAAGTATTTAATAAAATTATGAGACTGCGAAGTAAAGTTACAAAGTAATAAGCAGATTTACACTGAGTCAATATCTCCCAAGATACTGTCTCAATGGCATAAGAATACTACCACTACCTTATTATCTTACCACTACATCTATAGCATTCTTATGACTTTTAAATGAAATAAATTATCTTTAACAATACTAAAATAATTCCTAACTTTTAACTTAAAACATAATTAAATAATCTCAGGTTCTTCTAAGTTGTTTTAAAATAATAATAATAACTCATGTAAATAAGTATGATGTGGGATTTTATATCAAACTTAAATACACCTAACTTATTTTAATAATAATAATAAATAATACTAATCTTAGAGTGTAATTTAATCTCATCTATCTCTATTATATAATCAATCATTAAATGAATAAACAATCCTATGTATATCTTTTATTTCATATGGTATCTTAATTTTGGAATAGATCAAAATCTTATACTTAATAATCCGTGGCAATAAACAATACTGTATTCTTATAATGTGCATTATAACATCTTATGACCATTGCAATATTTTATGTTCATGTCAATCAATTCTTATAAAATAATGTTAAGCAACTATTGTATTCATTTTTAAAATAACAATAACAAATTTATTTTGTGCAAATATTATGTTTATTTCAAATCATCTGATGTCAAAATGCTGTGGTGAAAAATTAATGAACTCGACACACTTTTAAAACAAATTAACAAATTTATTTACAATAACTTCAAATAAAATTTATTTACACTATTTACAGTTTAGAATTTATGACAACAAATAAAATAAAAATAGGAATACAAATATAAGAGGCTTACACTGTTATTAACTCATGTACCTAATAAGCAATTTTACATTCCTTCAAATGCTATATTAATAATATTACAGTGTGTTTTTCCAAAACTTAGATTTTTAAAATAAATAGTAATGTACTTTAATTACTACAAATAACAATATATGTCAAGACTATTTATGTAGCATGTGTACATAATGAAACTCTACTAATTAAATAGCTACATTAATTAAGTATTACCATTTATAATGTATCATCATATATTTACTTTATTATTAGCATTGCTTAATAGCTTTATAAAATTAATGTATCTTTGTAATGTAAAACAAATAATTGACTGTAATTATACTTTACTTAATGTAATTCCTGTTATATGTTTTATCAAATATGCATTACATATCTGTACTGTTCAAATATTATTATTTAAATTATTTATCAATTTCAAATTCATAAAGCATTACCTTAGATAAATTCTATGATTCTTTTCTATGTAAAAAAATCATTACTTTACTTTATGTGTTATTTAAATCCTTTCTGATAAATTCCTATCTATAAAACATATTCTAAACTTATCTAAAAATTTCCGGAAAACAAACATCAACTTCAAACAAAATATTCGTTATCCAAATTACCTATATTACATCGTTTATACTTAGTAAACTTTTCAATCTAAATATAAGCTTCTACCTAAACGTAACTTAACTTATTTAATAAAACAAAATACAAAAAAAATAAATAGAATCTTTTGAAGTCTATTCTTATCTTGCAAATAATAAAAATAATTACCTAAATAAAGAATAAATATAATTCTAATACTATAACATAATAAAATATCAAAAATTATTTATGAAAGAATCATATAATTATTTCTAAGCTTCTTACGTAATGTTGTATCATGTTGATATTATAGATTAAAACTTATGCATATTTTAATAAAGTTCGTTGCCAATATAATGTATGTGTTTTCATAAAATATCTATCCATTCATTCTACAACAACATAATATTCAGTTGATCTAAAGAAAAACATATTAAATTCATTAAAAATCATTATACAATATTTTTACCATAATAATAATAATGTCCAATTTGCTACCCAGCATTCTTCGGAATTTGCAGCTTCATAAAATAAAAATCATTCACATTTTCACTCATAAACATTCATTAGAATATTCCGTGTTATATTAATTATAAAAATAAATTTATGTAATTAATTATTATATTATTTTTAAGTTACTATTTAATAAATGTATCTAACCTACTTTTAAATAGTTTAATAATATTTTAAATTTTATGTTAAATAAATAAAATAAAAATTATATTACGTATTCCAGCGATGACTTTTGTTCTACCATAAAAGTTCTAACAAATATCCTACGTATAAAGTCAATAGAACACTATTTCCTGTTCCGTTGTATCACGTGTTTCTTGAAAGTTTATATAAAAATGATAACGTTTATTTTTTTAAAAAAAATAATAAGTTCCACAAGAAAACAAAATAAAATTAAAAATAGTTTATAAGTTCTTTCTGGATCCAGTTCTTCATAAAATATTATTTTTAAAGTTATTATTTTTAAACTAATTTATAGTTTATATATTATTTTCATTAAATTACTTTAATCAACTTGGCTTGCTTGGTTTAGTTTGACTTGATTTGGACATCCATGTATTACTTGCGCATTTATAATTAACATATTCAGGTAAGAATTAATTTCTCCATCTATAACGTCCAGCGTTTAGATTACTTCAATATAGTACTTCTATTATATTATGATTTTAAATAATCATATTTATAATCTATTTGCCTTTTCAAATCGTCAATATTTAGTCTTTTAAGCACAAAGACTTAACAAGGCAAGTATTTATTAAAATTACTACTTCTTATATCTTTACTTAAGATATACATTTTAATCTTTTAAAATCTACAAAAATACTTTCTTTCTATAGAAGTATTCATATTTCTTTTAAATATCTATTTATAATAGACAATAGTAATTTAAACTTTTAAAACTATTTATAGTCCAAAATACTACTTTTCTCCATCTCGTAGTTTTATGTACTAATCCAGCGTCTATTATTTCTCTAGCATAAAGTTTCTGATATATTTCTCTGATATGTGATGTTTCCATGATTATTTGTACGTAAATTGAGTTTCGATATTGAGAAGACTAATAGGGAATTATTAAGTTTCTACTGCATACTTATCATTTAAAAATTATAAAATTATATACAATAACACTCTTATGATTTTAAAACTGATTTTTAAGAGCGTTTATAAATTTACTTGGCTATTTTCTCAATAGCACGATTAACTTAGAAATTTAATTACAGAGAGCCCTTCAACAATTGAATCCAGCTTTTATACTAGAAGAGTCTCCTCATCTGATTGGTACGTTTAAACAATCAAACTTTGCTTATTTACATATTTATCAACACACTATTAAAAATAAAATAATGACTTATTTAATATTTAATATTTTATCAAATTCTTTTAAAACAATATTTATCATTTATTTAAATTTATTAAACACTTTTAAAATATACTCTTACTGGATTTAAATCTTAACTTTTATAAGATCATTTAAAATAAATCAAGTCTTTTTATACGTCATATTTCAAAACAACATTTTAAAATCAGTTTTAATATTTTACATTGAATATCTTTATTTTTATCTCGTGATAACTCACGTATTATTTATAAATTTTATAACATGATTTTTTAAAATAATTACGCAACTTTATTAGACAACTTCCACGCATGTGTATAACATCTGTTCTTTATAACACAAGAACGCTTGCTGTCGTCTAAAAATAAACTAACAATTGCATTTTTAAAATAAATATTTATTTTTAAAATAAATAAGATATTATAACAGATTTTAAAATAATTATTTGATATGATTAAAATCAAATATTAATCTCAATTTAAATACTTATAATTTAAAATATTTTTATTCACTTTTAACATATATTTTAAATTAAATAAATATCTTTGTCTAATTTTAACTTGTCTTTTAAATACTTTAGCTTTAAACATTTATTATTAAATTTATTAATGCAGTATTACATCATAATCATCATCATTTTAAATATCTTCTCAATACCAACACAATTCACATATCAAATACTCATAGATTGCTTTAATTAAACTTATGGTAACATTACCACAAGCAAAGTCAACATTACATATTTAAAATACTTCTTAAATTTAAAATTTTCTACTAGATTAGCACAAAACTTAAATGGTGACCCATACAAAAGGGCACAATATATATATATATGTCTAAATGTAAGAAAGTATTAGCACAAAATAATTTAGTTCATAAAGGTAAATTATCTATTTATATCCACATATAATTAATTTTATTATTGTATCAACAGCTGCCTACATGCCATTGTCTGGAAACAGAGTATTGTTTTGAAAAAACATTGTAGAGAGACTGGGAGCAATATTTAGAATACATTAAATGTATATCAAATATAACTGTAGAGTGAAGTATGATAGTAAAATTAATAGTTGTTTTGTTTATCATGCTTTAGAACCTTTTCCTAAATGAAAAATAATGTAAATGTGTCACCACATTTATTGATGCTGGCAGTTATCTTAAGAATCATGACAAACTGATTTCTGTTTTGTAGTGAATATCCATTTTAGATGATTTTCTTCTGACAGAAAATTATGTATTGTGATAAGTATTTATATCACGAAGTAGAATACTGATATTGATATGCAGTCTTAGTATATTAATAGGATCTTTAGAGAAGAACACAAAACATCACTTGGGTTTCATAAACTACTTGGGCTATAGATGGAACAATTTTTAAATTTGAATAAAATGTTACTATTTATATTTTTAAGAAATAATATATGCAATTTTCATAATACAGTGTTACGGAATATCTCCAGAACTCTCTTTTTTATAAAAAAACCTAAACTCCTACATATATTATGCATTTTATATTTTTATTACCATTACTTTGGGAATAATGTTCTTATTTATTATCCTTTTATTGTAACCGTCATCTATAAAAATATTATATAGATAGCATATTTGCTATCTTTTGGCAGGATATATCTGCACAGTTAATTGTTTTTTGGAGAATCATTTTAGCTATAAAAAAATCTGACCAGGGATGGAGAATGTCAGACCTGAAAATAAAAAAATGGCATTGAATCATTATTTTTCTAATGCTAAATACATAACTGAAGTAAAGTCTCTTATTTAGGTTATTCTTTCAACATGAATGTATTATGTAGGCAGGCACTGTCAGTAGGTAGGGGAGAACTATGTAGCTTATTTTTTTTATCATTTTCCAAATAACAGTGTAACATCAATATATCTGTCCAAGTAGATGAATTAAAAGGTACTGATACTGATTTTGAAAATGTATTTTATGTTTTCCATAAATAAATCATCTAGCACTCCGCATGAGAATTATTAGGGAATTGAATATTGTTTTTATCAAATCAATTATTGTGCACAAAATAAGTATTGAAAAGAATACTTAAAAAGTCATAAAGATTACAATCTTTACAAATAGTAATGAAAACCTTTTTCAACATATAGTTTATTACTAATACATAATTGTTTATAGTTTAAATATATTGTGTAGCTAGTATTGTAATATCCTCAATATTTATATGTGAATTAGAAAATATTACAGTTAAAAAAATAATGTATATAGATATTTTAGCAACGAAAACAAGAATTGGGAATAAGATTTATATTGATCCTAATACATATATATATATATATATGTTTGTGTGTGTATATGTGGCATTATAATCTTTACCAAAGGATTAAAATACTTAGATATTAATATTTATAAAGACAAAACAGTTGACAAAATTAAAATATTTTATTATTGAAGACAAATCAATAAATATAATTCTTAATATCGCCACCAACACAGACACAGAAAGTATGTAGTTAATAGTTAAAATCCACAAAGCGCATGTGCATTAGCTTAATAGCTAATTAATACTATTACAGTACATAAAAAAAACGTTATATAAAATAAATATCTCATTTACATTTTTAATGGAAAATAATAAATATAATATTAGCATGAATATAAATAAGTTACAAATAAATAAAAAATTGCTGAAATGTATAAAAAATATAAATACAATTCTAGAATTGTTAAAAATATTTTCTTTGGTAATAGTAAATATACTAACGACAATAACAACACTAATATTATTTCTTCTTCAAACAATAGAACTAATAATAATATTTGAAAAAAAAGTAAATTGATAAAATGTTTAGACTTTCCAACAATTTATAAAACTTTTATTAAAAGAAAGTCATATAAATAGATATAATTGTTCGATGGAAAAATATTAAAAACAAATATTAATCTCTAATTTCAAAAATTCTGAAATAAAGTATATAAGATATACAGACACAGGAAAACAACTAGAAGAAAGGGGAAATGAACAGTATAGATGGTTTAAATATTTATACTTCAACCTACATTTAAAATTTAATTATAAGACAAGTTTATGAAAATGACTACATTTAATATTTAAAAAAATTAAAATTTATGCAAAATATTTATACAATTTATTAATATTTGGATTTAAATATGAATTGAAATTTATATAGTACGTGAGGATGTATATTGGTTTGAAAGACTATTATATATACGTCTAAGTTTTATAATTATTATATATTATATATATGTATAAATTTAGGATGAATTACTTTCTCTAGTAGACATTAATACTTCTTTATTTTAAATTTAGCTTAAAATAGTAGGAGTTTCCTATTTTATTTCGAATTTAATCGCTTATATGGATTTACCATTGCATTAGAAATAAATGAGCAACTTCCTTTAGTTTCTCAGTAGAATGAAGATTAAAAATACCTATATTGACTACAAAAACAAGTTATTTAGATTACAGAAATTACTAATAATTAAAAGTACGTAGTAGCATCAACACTAAACATATTTCTCTAATTATTATATGGAATATCCCAACTCATTCCTTTGTTTACATAGTAATTACTTTATGAAAGTATTTAATTTAGCACACACACACATATATATATATTATTTAAAAAAAATATATGTAGAAGAAAATATGAGTTTTTCACACACATATTAAATCTAAATGCAAACTAAACTAATCTTAATAGATTGATCAACAACTCTAAGAACGAAATTAATCAAGCAGAACTACCACAAACTGTTTATGTTTTGCAATGAAATAGCCTTTAATTCTTTGTTTTATTATGCAATGAATCCCAAACCAATATAAAAATGAAAATAAGACAGCATAATTATTTATATAAGAGAGCCAAGAAAAATTCATCATACAATTCTGTAGTCTTAGATTTCAAAAAAAGAGCAGGAACACTGTTTTGACTTGGAATGAGTCAAAGTGGTCTACTTAAAGTGAAATGACTACAAAGAAAAAATGAAAGAAAGTCTAATTACCTAATAATTGTAATATGTAAGTTAAGACATGTTTAATATCATTAACATTTGTTATAAAGCAGTCTTTGGAGATTAGTAACTTTAGCTATGAATATGTAGCTTGATATTAAAAATGTATTTAGCTAAATAAAACTGGAAGTGTTTCTTATTTCATATGTTATAAATATATCTATCTATGTATACATACAGTTTATTATATATATTAAATACAACCTAATGCTATACTAGCAACTAAAAATAAAATAAAAATTCATATAACACTATAATACTAAGAAAAGCAACAAATTTTTACTTAAATTCTTATACAACCATGATTTTATCTATTTGTGAATAGATGAAATCATAATTATGTAAGAATTTAAGTAAAATTTTGTTGTTTTGGCTAGTAATTTATATATATATAAAGGATTTCCATCTTTAATATATGTGCTGTATTGTTTTTATAATATATACTTCGATGATGTCATGTTAAATACAGATGATACTCTCAAATTCAAACACAAAATAAAAGATTTTAAAAAGATAATAGTGGCCATCTTACTTTTGAACTTACATTTGAATTGTGTGTTGAGTTTTATAGTATCATCAGTACTCAACATGATATCACAGAGCCATTATAAGATCAGTACAATGCCTGTATTAGAAGTGGGGATCCTTTCTCTTTAATAACATATGATCTCTGCACTTAGTAAATAAATTTAAATATTACATAATTTCTAAGAATTCATAATATTAACAGATAGTAAATTGAAAATTTTTATGAATGTTAATTTTTTTGCCATATTCTATTATACATTTATTAGAAGTAAAGGAAATTACACTTAGGATTTTTCAGTCTACATTCGTCCTCCACTTCATCTCAAACAGCCTATATTCATAACCAGTTTATCTACAATTAAAAGCTATTTTTATAGTATCTAACCAATAAACCTTTGGATTTTTTTGCAGTGTTGTTATTTTTTAAAGCAACAATTATTAAATTTATTTTACATAAGTGCAGTCAAAAAAATGAAGAAATTTAATGTACAGTCTTGATTGCTATCAATGATAAAATCTCTTTTTCTTCTTTTATTTTTATTTTTATGGTACTCTATTTCTTTATGTTAACAATAAAGATCATTATTATCTCAAATATGTCAGAAACAAATTATTAGATTGATTTAAAATTTAACAGATAAATGATATTTTAAAATTATGTTTAATATTTTGATCATATAAAAATGATTATTAATTGCATAGCATATAAAATCTTTTTTTTTCCTCTAACTTTTTCCCCTTCAAAAAAACTTACAATTACAATAACTCTATTTTACAATTATGAAAATCACATTTTTAGATGAATGTAAAATAATATTCAAAAGAATATTAATTTAAAATTAATTGAGTAAATATGCAATAATTAATGTAAACATTTTAAAATTTATTATTAATGCACTTTTTAAATGTAAGGGATTAAAAGATGTTTTTGATAACCTATTAGTTTGAATAAAACTGGCACATTTTTTATTAATAAAAATCGTCATTACTTAGAATATGACATTAATGAAACACTAATTGACTTGCAATTATAATTGATAAAAATTAGTCTGTGCATTAAATATATGTTAATTCTTTAATGAAAACAAGATTATTATCTTATTATAAATAAGCACTGCACTATTCATTGTTAGTGTAAAGGCCACTACGTTATTCTTGAATAATGTAACTTAATGAAGACTCTATTCCATGATATCATTAATCTTATAAAATAGCGACCATTTAAAAAAAAAAAGGCAAATGTTTCTAAAAAAAAGTTTCATTATTTTTAAAAAAAAATTTATTGTATCAAATAACCAATTGTAAAACACAACAAGGTATAGAAATTGATAAATTTTCGTATAAATGTTTATTGTACAAGTAACCAACTAATCTGCATAACACATTGTCAATAATACATACATTGAAAACAATATGGTCCATAAGATGTAATGCGATCTTTGATAATAAAAAGTATAACTGGTTAAAAAAATTAGATAAAGATTAGAGCAAATACTTTAATCAATGCCTAAGATACCTACCAAAGAACATTATGGTAAAAATATGGTGTGGATGTATGCCGACACTATGTGAAGTGTGGGATTGATAATCTAAATCAAAATGTTTATAATGATGTTCTCTGCATTTGCATAGCGTAATGTTTTTAAAATAGAGTGAAATAATTATTATGTATATCTGATAGTTAAACCATGTGGTTTATTTGTAAAAAATTATATTGAAAAATAGAAAGTCATTTGTATTTCAATTAAGATGAATTGAAAAGAAGATTTATCTACTTTTCATCTGGGATCTCGATGTAGATCAACAGAACTAATAAATTTTCTAAATTGCAGTAAACGTAATCATAATAAAAAATAAAATATAAGATAAATTTATGAATGAAGTGAAGTGAGTAGAACATAAATACATAAAATATAAAATATCACAAAAATATTTAAAAATTTATCAAAATCTCAAATAATAACAACAATGTTTTTTTTTTTTTATCTTTTAATGCAGATCAGATCAACTAAAGTGTAAAATATATAACCTTAACCTTGTAATAAGTAATATACCCTTAAATATTTTTTAAATATAGTGTTCCATGAAATATTTAGAGATTATATAATAGTAATAATAATATTTTCTTCAAAAGTAAAAATATAGCATTATATATAAGATTATCTATAAATGTAGAAAATAAGCTATGAGAAAATTGTGCTATACTTTCAAATGAATTTTATTGTTAAATTAATAATAAGAAAAAAGAAAAAAAAAGAAGAACAATAACAATAACTTAAATCTAATTTGGATTTCTTATTATTATATTTTGTACACATTAAAAAGTAATATTTTTTGTGTTTTTTAATATAATAAACAATTTTATCTTGCAGCATCTATTGTTTTTGTCACAACATTTATTTCACTCAGCATAAGCATAAATAATCACAGATTTCAGATGGTAGTGCTTAATAAATTTTATCCAATGCTGTCCTATGCTATATTCCAAGACTATATCTAGCGTACAGCATTTGACACAGTACATTATTTCTCTAGCAATATTTTTTACTTTTTTTTTTACTATCATGCTACTAGCTTCAATTAAAAAAACAATATTATTAATTAAAACCAACTTGTTTGAATAGTTACATAGAGTTGAAAATGATTAAATATTTTATGATGACTTTAGGGTGCCTTTATTTTCTGGCAAAATTGATGTGAAATTAACAAAACATCAGGAAACTTTTTTTTACATATTATGTTAAGTATTAAATTATATCATCTCACAACATTAGTTCCATTTAGAGTGTTAACAGTGTATAAGGTTTTATTAAACACTTCCATATAGCATCTATTGATTAGATAAGCTTGTGAGAAAAAAAAACTTTGCTGTTATAAAGCATTTGCTGAAGCAAATGTCGTTTCATCTTTTGTTGGTTTCTTAGCCTCTATTTTCTAAACTCTTTAAATTGGAAATGATAAAGAAGTGATTAATTTTTGTTTATCATATCTTTTTATCAATTACTGCTATCTTCAGCTGTTTGGAAACTAATTGAGACTCCCATCAACACTATATAATTTCTATTTAATCTCAATCATAGGGTATATTTAAAATTAACTGTAATAATATTAATGAATATTTATGTGGTGGTTAATTAATTGTTTAAAGATTGAAATGTTTATATGAAAAAAACAATGTTTACAAATATGGGTTTTATTAAAAGCGTTGCTTTTCCTGTTAACATTGAACTGATTTATGACAAATTTATTTTATATTTGATGTGAGAAATTTAAGAGAAATGTTAAAATACAATAAGGAAATGTAATAAGATAATAAAAAGATAAAAAAATACACATATTTTAAAAAAAAATCGTATAAAATAGTCATACATACACAAAAAAGCAAATCATAAAAGTATATCAATTAATATCAAAAATTATTTGAAAATAAGTCAAAATTTTAATGACCTTTTAGCAATAGTCAGTGCGGTTTTACTAAAGGGAGAATTTCAGAGTTAAGAAACTGAAAAGCTAAAGTTTTAAAATTCACTCCAGCTGAGATGTATTAAATATTTGTTTTTAAAACTAATAAAATTATTGTGCTCAACCAATATTTTGAGATGATTTAAAAATATTAAATATTAAATAAATTGCAGAAGCCTTTTACTTACTATATCATAACTAATTTTATTTAGAAAACATACATATTTTGTGTGTATAAATTTATTTTATTTTTAGACATGGATATGTGCATGTGCACTTGCTGAAAATATTAGCATTATTCCATCAACAAAAAATGTACAATTGAACAAATCCAAAATATATATGCACATTTTTTATCCATGAAAAATTGTTTCTCTTAATATATGAGATGTTGGGACTCAAAAATAATCATAATTTGGTAATAAAATATGGTGTATTTATTTATAGGTGTTGCAAATTGAATTGCTTTCAAAGTATAGTCTATTTAATGCATTGTATTCACTGGTCTAAACATGTTTTATCTTTTCAAAGTAGTCTGGAAGCACATGCATATTGATGCCTTTTAACTTCTCCATTGATTTTTCTTCCCTATTTCTATGGTTGCAAAAAAAAAAAAATGGGTCATTTTTTCATTCAACAGAAAGAAAAAGTTCACAGAATGATATCAAGTGAATATAGTTGATGGATAAGCGAGATCCTGTTAAATTTAATTAAACATTATTTCATACTTAAGAGGTTGTATGCTAATGAAATATACATTTCACACTTTGTCTCATAAAATTGGATGTTTATGTTTTACATATCATGCAAAAATTACAGAACTTATAGTTTTAAATGTCTGATTATTACAAATCAATTTTTAGTGAACAGTGCTATTTGTATTTGAAAAAAGTCAGCATCATCTTGATATTGGATTTCAATTGTCACAATTTTTTTGGGGTATAGTGAATTTGACACTTCCATTAAACTACTTGTAAACTTGTGTTTTTCCTAGAACATCTTGTAAACTGTCTCATGCAATATAACTGTTTTCCCTGCTGTTTTTTTAAAAGAAAACAAAATTTTATATCGTTCCAACTTTTCAGCTATTACAAACATCAACAAATATATGAAATGCACTTTAAAAAATTGTCCTTTATGACACTATGATTTCATATGGAACATTATTTGGAAAATTGATGCAGAATGGTGCTAGCAGAAAATATATAGCTGCTAAACCATGTACTATAACAGGTATGTATACCAAAAACAATTTCAGTTATTTTGGGATATTTCCTTATATATTTAGATAGTGTGACCGAATCTAAATGAAAATAATATGTGGGGGGATGGGACTTTTGTACATAGAATTTAAATCTCTTTGGAGAATTCTCATCTAAAATATATGTAATTCTTTTTCAATAGTTTTAAAAGTGTTAAATAATATTACTTATTTAAATTAAATCTGACTAATTTAAAACTAATTTATTAAATATAAAATATTTACATTATTAGCATCAGATTATTTTAATAAAACACAAATAAGTAGTTTTAAGTTAATTAAATGGTTTTAAATTAATTATTATTGAATTACATTAAAACTATTAATTAATTTTATATTTATATTATCTGTTTACATTGCATGTGTACACTTATGTTCACATGTTATCCTTTTAAAACAAAAAGAAATTTATTTAATTAAAATATATTGAACTACTACCCAATTAAATATATATACAATTAAATGGTGTCATAAATATAAAATAAATGAAAGTGATAGTAAAACTTCCATGTACCATCTACAGTATTTTGTACTTAATTTATATATTGTCTTAAAGTAATAGTTTGCTGGACAAAGATACCACTTGATGGCGCCATTATCATGCCAAAACTATAATATATGAACATTCCCAAGCAGTTGATTTTAATCACTTTGCTCTGTTTTTTATCAAAAAATAAAAATAAATAAATACCAAAATTGTGTTTTTTAACCTTTTTTTTATTAACATAAACAAATGAAATTAAATGACATCAACAAATGTAAAATGAAATCAACAAATTTCAATTTTATTAGGGTTGTTTTTATTGTGTTAGTCTTTTTTAAAAAAAATCATCGTAAGAAAAATTTTTTTTTTTATTTTCATTTTTACATATAAACAGCAACAAATACTATAATGGTTTTAAAGTTATTATGCTTTTTGTTTTTTAACATGCTATTTTTAAAAAAAAATTTTTTTTTTCAATTTTATTAGCCTTTTTGTAAGTTACACTGCTTTTTTTTTTTTTTTTTTGGTTTAAAAATCAAAATCGGAACAAAAAGTAAAAGTTCTTAAAACAGCAACAAATATTAAAATGGCTTTAAACTTATTAAGCTTTTTTTTTAAATATGCTTTTTAGGGTATTTAAAAAAAAGGGTATAATTGCAATTTTATTTCTGGATATTTTTGTGTTACCACTATTTTTTGCTTCAAAACTAATGGCAACAAAAAGTAAAAGTTGTTAACCTTTACACTCACTATGCTATTTGTTAGAAAAAACAATTTTCAATTTGATTACATCTTTTTTTTGGGTTACACCTTTTTTTTGTTGTTCCTTAAAAATTCATAATTGGAACAAAAAGTAAAAGTTCTTAGTCTTTGTTTTACATATTTATAGACAAACAGCAACAAATATTAAAATGGCTTTAAACTTTTTTAGTATGCTTTTTAGGGTATTTAAAAAAAGTAAATTGCAATTTTATTACTGGATATTTTGTGTTACTGCTATTTTTTTTGCTTCAAAGGTCCTGGTGAAAATGACTATCATCAGAGAGTCTCTTTGTTCTATCCAATAATGTCTTTGCCACTGAAAATAGTTGTGAAGGATGGTGATGAGAAGAAAAATGCAGATACCTCCCAGTGTGTGTTGGTTTTTTATATATACCATGGGATAAAGAACCATCTTCCCTTCTTTCAATCAAAAACTCTAAAAAAGGTAATTGATTATTATTTTCTATTTCCATAGTAAATTTAATATTGTCATGAAAAGAGTTTAAAAAATTGAAAAAGTCATCAAGAGCATGTTTACCATGAGGCCAAATAACAAAGGTATCATCAACATACCTCAGCCATAAAGATGGTTTTTAACCACTGAAGTCAACATTTTATTTTCCAAATCCTCCATAAAAATAAAAGCTAATATTGGAGAAATTGGTGATCCCATAGCTAGACCTGATGTTTGTTTATATATTTGCCCATCAAAAACAAAAAAAAAATGTTTTAGATAAGCAGTGTTCAATCAAAACCACAGCAAAATTAGGCAACTGAATATTTTTTAAAACTTGAATAGCTTCATTTAGAGGTACACTAGTAAAAAGTGAAACAATGTCAAAACTTATCAAAATATCATTCTTAAAGAATTTAATATCCAGGATAAGTTCAAGAAAATGATTCACATCTTTAACATATGATGACATCATCGTTAAATGTGGCAGTAAAAAGAAGTCAAAAATGAGCTAGTGTATGTGTAGGTGAACCAACTGCACTTACAATCGGTCACAATGGATTATCTGGCTTATGAACTTTTGGTAAAACCATTTATGATTTGAGAAAAAAGATGCTCTGAGGAAAGTATTTGATATTGTACTGAAACGTCAGCATTTAGCTTTTTCACTGCAGGAAATATCTGCAAATAGTAATAACTTTTAAAATGTGCTTATATATATCGTCATCATGCTATAGTTAAATGTATTCTAATTAGCTTCCAAAACATAATTAAATGTTGGTTCAAATGTCATAACACTTATTACAGTCATGTGCCAAAGATAACAAATGACAGGTAATATAATGTTATAACTAAAAAATTTGAAAGTCAGGTTTTATAAGGAAAAAACTAAAATGAGTGAACCGATTAGCTGGTAGTAAAAATAAACTTCAAAGAAAACTGTTTTTAATATTTTATTTCTTTTTTATATATTGTAAAGTAAAATTAAAAAAGGCAAAACTCTCCATACAGTAGTGCCACTCAGCTCAAGCCAGAGTAATCAATGGATGCCAGAATGCTTGTGTATAAAATCCCTATATAGTACAATGGTGATCATGTGATGAAAGTAAAATTAATCGATAATTATTCATAATCCGTTTACTGACAATTTAATTTATTCTGTAACTAGATGCCTTATTTATTCTTATAGGTATAGTACTTTAGTAGACATATGAATTGCATTTCATTTAGTATAAATGAGGGGAAACCTGAATTATTTTTGTAATGTGACTATTAATGGGTTGGTGAGAAATTTGCTGAATATTATCTTGGAAGTTATATAGAATGTAAAAAAAATATTCTTTTATTCATATCTATACTGGAATAAAATACATTTTAGCATGTCTTCTTTTGTAATAGTTAAGGAAATTTCTAACATATAAATAACTGAGGTAATTATAAATAGCCTAAATTTAATTTTAAAAATTTTGATATATAGCAAAAGAGTATCAAAATAACTTTTGAGCAAGGAAAGGAAAATTTCAAAGACAATACTTTAAGAAATAATTAACCAAGAAAAAAGACAAGTTATTATTATCGAAATATAAATTGTGAATAAAAAGTAAAATGATTAAAAATATTATTACAAAAATAAATACTACCTAAACTATGCCAAGTTATTTTCCATGGATAAACAGTTAGAAAAGTAATAAAATGAAGATTAAAGGGACTACCCATGTATTCACATGGCTTCAAATTTGACGTCAATGACTTGATTAAACTCTTTTTTAAAGAGGCAATAAAAATGTAAGCTGGGGATGGGGGAATAATGTTTTTTTATTTATTTAACTTCATTGTCACTCACTAATTCATACAGCTATTAGCTAATTATTAACCTTATTTAATTTGCCTCTCTATTTATTTTTCTATTAATCTGTTCATTTGTTTAGCTATCTCTCTATCTGTTTATCGAGATATCCATTTCTCTTTTAGTTGTATCTTTATCTGCTTATTTATTTTCTGTCTCTCTACGTGTGTTTATTTATCTACCTGTCTCTTTACTCTTTATATATATATGTCTTATTAATTTTTCAGATTTTCTACCTACATAATTATATATGCACCCATAAAACATCCATTTAACTATCTACCCATTTAACTCTTTGGCCAATTATTTGTACACTATCTATCTATTTATATGTCTGTTTATGTATTTATCTACATCTATCCATCCATCTACTCATCTATCAATCCATCCATCTATCTATACATCTGTCCATCCATCTATCTATATGTTCATCTATTATCTATCTATCTGGTTTTCTATTTACCTACTTATTTTATTATATTTTTCAACCTATTCACTTATTTAGGTATCCAGCAATACCTTTTATTATCTAGTCAATCACTTATCTACTTTTTTTTATCTGTTATCTATTTACCTAATTCAAATCTATCTGGTTTTTCAGTATCTACTAATTTATGCATCCACATAACCATTTAACTATCTAGAAAACCACCGATATACTATCTATCTTTACTTGTTCATCTACCTCTATACTCACATGCCTATGTGTATGTTTGTTTACTTCTCTATCTACCTACTTATCTCCCTATCTATCTAATTTTTACTATCTACTTTTTATGTATCTCACCAATCAATTCACCTATTTAGCCCACAACCATTTGTTTATCTACCTATATATTTTTTTTTTATTAGCATATGGCATCAGCACATTAAAATTCAATATCAACAGTCCTTAACCATTCAAGATTTGCCTAATCCAACTTATGTTAAGCAAAGAGGCCAACATGGGCTTGGTAAATTGGACACACCCTGTAAATATGTATCATAGCTTATGGTCTTCCATATTTATAGTGTTCAGTGTTTATAAATCTCCACTTATAGATATATAATGATGTATACCCCTAATTCTGTTAATTTTTGAACACAGGTGTTTTGGGAGAAATCAAGTATTCAGAGAGTAAAGTGAGTTATAGAAAGCAATTATTTATTTTTATTGAAGTCATGTGTCCACAACCTGTTGATATCCAATGTAGATGGCTGCTGAGAATTATCAGTAACCCAGAAAGGCTGCCATGATTTTTAAATGAGATTTGGAGTTTTGTTAATAATGAAATTAGTTGAATGATTTGATAATTCAACAAGATATACAAATGGATGTTTGGACATTCTGATCAATGAATACATTGATATAAATGTAGATCATTTAATGGAGTGACTGATTGATGAATAAATAATAGAGATAGATGAATAGTTGGATATTTTGCAGGCATTTTATGAGGTTCTAATGCTGTCATTCCTTAAAACTTTTACCTACTCCTTGTTTATTCTGTGGCTGAATACTGTTCTCTAGTATGGTGCTTAAGTACACATACTAATCATGTGAATACTCAAATCAATGAGACTTTGTGCATTTTTTCTCACACTTTTAAATCAACACTGGTAAATTGGCTATCTGTACTCTCAAATACCCATCCAGCTAATTTCAGACATAGATTGGCAACAATCAATGAATTCAGCAAGTTTTCTGAACTATCAAATCATCCAATCAATCTCATTTTGAACAGACCTTACTTCAGGCAAAAAATCAAGGCTGTCTTTCTAGGTATCTTGGTTACTGGCCAAAAGTATGGTTGGATGCATAAATCCAGACTGACAGATAAATGCATAGATGAGTAAACAGATATTATTGGGTGGATATATAAATAGATGGGTGGATGGATAGGTAAATAGATTAATGATATAGATGGATGGATGGATAGGTAGATGGATGTATATGACAGCACAGTTATATTGATGAATAAATACATAGATGGATAGACAGAAAAATACATAGATAGATAGTGATTAGGTGATTGATTAATTAAATGGATGTCTGGTGGCATAAATAATTATATATTTAGAAAACTAGAAAAATAAGACGGATATATAGATAAATATATAAAGAGACACATAGCTAGATAAAAAGATAGTGTGACAGTAAATAAATAAGGGGTAGAGAGGTAAATAAAAGAGAGATAGGTAAGTACCCTGATAAACAGATAAGAAGACAGAAAAGAATAAACATATTTATAGAAAAATAATTAGAGAGATAAGTTAAATAATAAATATACATAGATAAATAGAGAAATAAATAAATAAGACAGATGTATAGATAAACATAAAGTGAGACAGATAGAAAGTAAATACATAAGCAGATAGAAACAAATAAAAGAGAGTTATCTTGATAAACAGATAAAGAGACACGTAAATAATAAACAGATTGATAGAAACATAAATAGAGAGACAAGTTAAATAATAAATAGATTAACAGGTAAATAGAGAGACAATAAAATATACATCAATAGATAATTAATTAATAGTTAGCTAATAGTTATACAAATTTGTAGGTGACAAGACAGCTAAATAAATGAATGGTGTTATTATGATCCCCCCCGCTTAATTTTTATTTTATTATCTCCTTAAAAAAGAATTTGCTCAAGTCATTGACATAAAATGTGAACCCTTATAAATATATGTATAACTTCTTTTACCTTCATTTCATTACTTTCCCAGATATTTGACCAAGGAAAATAACTTTTTTAAGGTTCAAAAAATATTTAATTTTGTAATATAATTTTATCATTTTATTTTTTAATCGCGATTTACATTTTTTTGGTTAAGTACTGTCCTTGAAATTTTTCTTTCCTTGTTCAAACGCTCGTTTTATTTTTTACACTTAACAAAGTATCCATAATGTTTTAATATGTAAGAATTATGGATAATTTTTCCATTTATTAATGAAAATGATATTATATAATAATAGTCTTTTTTTTTGCTTTTGGTCAAATATTTCCTAAACTATTTAAAATTTTCCCATTATTGATCATAATATAATAAATACTGTTTGAGAAAATATTTTTGGTCAAATTCCATTCTACAAACCATAAGTATATTTTATTCATTCATCTGTTAATTTTTTTTACTTAGAATCTATTTTTTCATTGATATATTCACTTTTTTTTTTGTTTTAATTATGTAATTATAATAGCACTATGTGTTGTATTTTTTTGATATTTGATTTACTTTAATAATTTGATTTTTTAGTCACATGATTACTACACCATTCAATATTTTCTTTTCCATTGATATATTAGTTTTTTGCTAAAAGTTGTTTCCGAAATTTTGAGTTTTTCCAATTTTTTTTTTTTTTTGTTTTCATGATGCAATTATGCCAACATTTTCTGGTAACTTTTTTCATATTTGATTGCTATAATAATTTGACATTTTGATCATGTGATTATGGAGACTTTTTTTTTTTTTTGGTGACAATCTAATTTTTAATACCATTGATATTTTGATTTTTATAAGAGTTTGATTTTTTTTGTCTACAAAATTTGTTTACTTTTTAATTTTTCAGCATATTGTTATAGCCATAATTTCATTTTTCCTTCACATGTTTAGATTATTTTAGCTTATGCACATTTCTTGTTTGAGTATGCGAATTTTAAAAGCACATTGCTTGTTTGAGCTTATGCAATTTTTATTTCAGCTGCTATTGTTATGCTTATTCAACATGTTGCTATGGTCATAATTTGATTTTTTTTTAATGTGTCAAAGCATCAGTTGGAAAACAAACCCCAGGACAACTGCTTGTAAGGTGGCTGTGTTAACCACTCTGCCACCAATTCTTGACATAATTTGATGTTTTGGACATATATTTTTGATTATTCTAGCTTAAGCTTATGCAATTTTAATAATACATTTGACTATAATTTGAGTTTGATCATGTGTTTGGTTAAGCATATTCATACAAAATTTGTCTACTTTATTTTTTAATTATTAATGGAAATTGTGGATTTTTTTACCAAATGGCCTAAATATTTGGAACATTATATGTATCACACCAGGGTGTGTCATACAATTTTATTTATTACTTTATTGTGTCAGCAGTGCATTTGGACTGCATGTTGGAGAGTGCATACTATATTAGTATAGATTACACTTATATACATCAGTGCTATTTTATACAAAAGTGATCAATTATTTTTCTTTACTTTTCAACATATATGGGTCTTAAACTTGAGGCATTAGCCCATTAGGTGTATCCACTATAAATGCATTTTAAATCTATTTTTTTAATATCTTATAAGAACCTTTATAAAGATTGTCAAATATTTTGTATTTGTCCTTTTGCAGCCAACTAATATGTGTTTCAATTTAATTCTACTTTGTGAAATTCAGAACAATTAGATTATTTTAAAATATTTTTTAGTATTAATTTGGATAAACAATATATTAAAATAAATAAGATCGATTAATCTATAATAAAATAAAAAGTATAATGTCCTTAAAGCTATAATATTTGTTGAACAACATTTAAAGTTGAAGTATACATGCTTATATTTTTGATTAAATAATTTAAATAAATAAATAATCCTCATTTATAACAACAATACGATAAAAAATTTAACTGAATAACCAAGATAAAAAGATTATGCTACATTATTATGATATCATAGGCATGTGACTTACAGAATTGTAAGATCATTCTTTCATAATTAATATCTTGAATACATAGGTATAAGTCTTGGAAAATAATGAAAATTACTAAGGAACTTTATAATTTAACTTTTATCCTGACTAGACATTTATAATAGAAATCTTGTATATTACACCCTCTATGTAAATTTAGATTAATATAATTTACTTATAATTTACTTAAAAAATAAATTCTCACTATCACATAGAATTATCAACAGGGATAGCTGATATTAATTCTCCAACTTTGCAACTTAATATATTCTCCTCAGATTTTTTTCTAATAGAACATTTATAAAGCAAGTCACTAAGCTCAGACAAGTGGTGTGACCTTCTAACTTCATATTTCTTTATATAAAAACACATTATCCTAATACAAGATAAAATTAATATTATTACCTAAAGATTTATGGTTGCATCCATATCTATACACATCTTTATCATTACCATGATAATACTTTATATTTTCAAAATCAACATCACCATAAATTACAGACCTTGTGGTTACTGAGTTATCATTGGGTATGGCATAATGAGAGCTAAATCTATTCATAGCACTTTGACTTTTGAATAATTTTTCACAATTGTATTTATTCATATAAAGACCGTTTACACCACACTCATTAATATGTTGACTGTTTTACTAGCTCAGGATAGAAAATAACCTATATCCTCCTTAATGTCTCATATATATATATATATATACTTTGTCACCTGTTATTTTACTAGAAACTTTTCTCTGACTTACAAATCTCTAAAATGTTATGTATATCAGGCTTTTCTGTTTTACAAATAATTTTATATCAATTCTTATTCCTAAATAACAAGCTTGAAAATAAGATTCCCTTTCAATTTTCTAATCTTTAAAATTCTTATTTGGAATTTTATTGTTATTTAATATTTGTTTTCAAAAGTTTCTATATTTTTCCTAAATTTGTCATATTTTTTATTTATTTTTGGGGCTTCAATTCTAATTTCTTTCTTTGATTCTTCTATTGAATCATTTAAAGTTTGGAATCTAGTTTTTATCATTTATCTAAAACTCTTAGTTTTAGCTAGATATGTTTTTACACTATTTTTCAAAGCTTGAGTCCTGATTCGATATTATTTTATTACAGACTTCAAATCTTTAAAACTAGCTTGCATAGAGCCTTCAAATCCTTTATTAACTCTTTAAAATTTGTTTCTGTCAGAGCTGCCATCTTTTTAGAATCAGTTTTTAAATCCTTCTTCAACTCTTTAAACATTTATACAATTTTCTGATCACTGAGGTTACACCCATCGGATGTATTTATATTAGTACCAATCATAATTCTAGATTTTAGTATTACAAATAAATATTAAAATAATATCTTAATAAATATATTTACCATAAAAATAGTCAAAGGCTTTCTTTACTTTACAGCACAGCCTATAAATAAATTCATCCATCTAACAAAGCAAACAATAAAATAAAATCCTGCCTGTCTTTACTATTAACTATTTCTAGGAACCATTCTTTTAATCAAAGTTATTATTTATTTTATGTAATATATATATATATATATATATACATATAAATATATATATATATATGATTAAAATATATATATATATATATATATATATATATTGATCATTTACCAAGTCACATATCTATCAAATCAATGAATTCAGGCTATTTACTATATTAATAGAGCACATGTAATGTGGCATCAAATTGTATATTGGTAAATGGTGGAAAGCCCCACATATTAGGGCATCCAAATTTTATAATGGTCCATGTTGTTCAAAATCTAGCTTTAAACTTCGTTAGAAATAATAGGAAAGAAAACCTTTGCCAATATTGTAAATGGTAAAGTTGGGAGACATATATAATGAGATTTTATAATTTTTCTTAAAATTACTTCTACATCAATATTTGTTAGTAGAAAAGGATCTGAATAATATGTTTTGGAATTAAAGGAATATTTTATTCATTTCAAAATATATTTAAATAATCAAATGGTCTTTAATTTCTGGGCTAAATATAATATTTTATTAAGCAGAATATGTAACAAATCTATGATGAAAAGTGATTAAAATAAATAAAACAGAACATTAAATTTAATTTTAAAAAATCATTTCTATTTTATTTACAATGAAATTGAGATATAGATAATCAAGAATACGTTTATTAGCATTAATAAGCATTAAAGTAAATTCTTTTCGTAATTTCCAGTTAATGTTCTGAAAGGGAAAAACTAAATAAAAGAACACCATTAGTTATCAATTAAATATATTAAACTGTATAACAGATTTATTATTATACACAAATTTCTTAGAAATTTGACTAAATGTTTATATTTACACTAAACTTTCCAAGTGATTTATACCATGCCATATTTGAAATTTCAATCTAAAGATGATCTAAACTAACTTAAAGTTAGTTATTCTTATATCATTTGCAGTTATAAGTAAAAATCATAAATATACATATCCTTTAACTAAATAAAATGAATTCATCATGTATCTTTTTTTCCAGAATTATGTATACTTCTACACTAAATAATAATATAATAATTATTCACAAATAAATATATGCTGACAAGGCATAAACAAAATACTGTCAACAAGTACGGTACAAACAAGAACTCTAGTGATGTAATAAGAAGGAATTAAACCCAAATTATCTCAGAAACACAGCATTTAAATGTACCATAAATTATCATGTCCAATATTTTTAATAGCCTCTCTGGTTTAGCTTTATTATTAAGGTACATAAATATAATATAAATAACTATTTATCTAGTCTATCCATCTACACACAATATTTGTTATGTATAAGAGCATACATAAACATTCACATTCAAAATGAAAATAGTTTACCTAATATAACAATATTTTCTTTGGGAGATCTAAATAATAATAAAAACATAGCATAGTGTTAAGTGATGTATATATAAAATATCATTTGGCTTTTATTAAAGTTTAACAAAAAGTTCAATTTTTAAAAGTCTCAGTGAACAACTTTTATCTTGATCTTCTCAAGGCTAATGAAATTCAAATGTTTTAAATGCAATTAGCATTCCATTATGATGATTTTTTTAAAACTTACATAAAAGTGTCTATTATATTTGTTTTTTAATTAAAAAGATGATTGAATAGTTTCTGTAATGTCATGCTTGGTCAATCCACAAAGATTTAAACAACTGTTTATTTAAGGCTTCCTTCAATAATGGTAAGTTTATTATTTTTGTAGGTAGAATGATATTTTTAATTTTTTGAAGTTTTTTTTATTATGCAATGATTGGTGAGATGGCTATTAGTCTCCATAAATATAGATGGGATCTTTTTGGATATATTTGTTCAAATTTATACACCTGTTTTTCTAGTTATGGAACTTTAACAATTAATTATTATGAACACTGTTTACAGTGCCTCTACATTTTGCAGTTGATGGCTTGTGTGAACAAATCAGAACATTGGAATATTTGTTTAAATCTTACATGGATGAACCTTCAAAATATGTCTTTTATATCTGTAACCCATGAAAACATTCACATCAATATATATAAATTACAAGCATAAAGCTAAACTAGTCAATATAAAATCAAAACTACCCCAAATCCAAAATTAAACCAGACCAGCATCAAAATAATAATAATATATATATAATTTAAATAAGAGTATATTGCCATCAGCACACGCTTTGAGCATTCCATCATTATATTTTGCATATGGATAGCTCATGAGTTGAAAAATGGAGAAGATTGAAGCCTGTTCATTAAATTTTAAAGATTTGCTATCTTAATATAAACTGAGAAGTGATTATATATATATATATGTGTGTGTGTGTGTGTGTGTGGAAGATGATCTGGACCAACTGATGAGTGCTGGTTCAGTATGAAATATGTATAATGAAAATCATTTATTTTTTTACAACTATGTTATCATGTGTATTGGTTGAATAAGATGGAGTGAATAAATGTAGAAGCTTGAAAATCTGAGTTCGAATATATATATATATAAATTTATTACATATATCTCTTAAATGAATATAAACTAATGTTAAAAAGTTTTAACAGCAGTATCTATATTTAGAAACAGTCTAATTCAGTCAATTTCTGAATTCTGATAGCACTATTTATATTTCCGCTGGTATTGGTTTAAGTTTCATTTAATGTTACGCATTCATTGATATATCTTCCAAATAGCATCTAAACCAAACTGTGTAGAATACATTTGTGGAAAAATAGTTTATTTCCATTATATTTACAGTTGGCAGATCTCCACTTCAACATAGCAATGTTATACTTATTTAAATATTATTAATATGTTACATTTGATATTAAATATTTTATATTAATTCATCAGTTATACTGTTTAATAAAGCCAATATACATTATTACTTGGTTTCTTCTTTTTTTCCTTGTTTTTTAACTTCTTATAATTTATTATAGTTAAATCCCCCCCCCCCAAAAAAAAAAAAAAAAAGAATCTAGAAATAATGTTCTTCAAAATGGCGCAAAAGTTTTAGCCTCACATGTAACACCACATTATATATTCATCTTTTTATAAACAAATTAATCTAAATTTAACCAGAGAATAACAAAAGGTTCCTAACACAGTCTACATTTATATATACTCACACGCGAACTAATATATATTATTACTGTAGGTAAATATATGTAATGGTTTTATTTCCTTTCATTTTTATGACTTCAATACTTTTGAGATTGGTATGAAATTCATTATACTTTAATTTGATAAATTGTATTGAATAAAATCAATAATATTCTTTACTTTGTGACTAAAAGTTTTTCTGATGTTTTTCTATTTGTCATAAAATGGTAGGCAGGTAACAATCAATAAAAAATTATTGAAAATAAATAATACAAGGAAGTAAAAAAAAGTTCAAAAGCAAAATAATGGCTGATTTGTTGATATTTATTTTAATAAATCAATATGTTTTTATACAGAAACTGCTTTGATAATTGTATCAGTATTGAAAATTTGCTTTAAAAAGTAAAAAACATCAAAATAAATTTGTATTCTATCTGTGTGTGCGTGCATATAATTTCTATACAAATAACGAAACATTGCTAATGAAAATTTTGGCACCTTTGTACTTTCTAGATTGTTATGTTAGTTAGTGCTGATCATTTGTTGTTAGAAATCTGATAGGTTCAGATGTGCTGAAAATGTTTTTTCTGTGTTAGCTTGAATGGTCAAAACCAGAAATTTCATTTAATGTTGAAAAAATGCTACATTTATTTACATTATATATATATAGTCCCTACCGAAATATGAGATTATTTCAGTATGTGGTAAGATGTCAAGTCATAACTTTTTTATATATTTCTTTCTTGTTTGATTTTGGATGATGCATATGTTAACTTATGAAGTAATAACTGTGTTGCTATGACAACAATAATATTAATATATAATTATTTATTTTTATTTATGTTATAAGATTGTGTATTGACTTTACTAATTTAAAAAAAATGTAATAATAAAGTATATGGTTTGGATGAAATTATTATTTTCTTTTTGTTATATGTTTCATTTTGTTACTGTATTCACTATAATAATGTGAAAGCTAAAGCCTTCAACAGAAATGCCTTAAACATGCTTATGTGGCAGCCAATCAGATTCAATAATGACAACACATGGACCCCTCAATTCTCAAACACAAGTCAGAACTATAAGAAAAAGATGGGACCCACCTTCTTTTATGCCTCAATTTATATATAAATAAGCCAGACTCAAGCATTTTGACCTAAGAGTGTGAAGCTTAAATACCTTCACATTTAATTCACTAAATATATTTAGTGAATTTAATGCGAAGGTATTTAAGCTTCACACTCTTAGTTCAAAATGCTTTAGTCAGGCTTATTTATATATAAATTGAGGCATAGAAGAAGGTGGGTCTCATCTTTTTCTTATAGTTCTGACTTGTGTTTGAATATTGATGGGTTTATGTGCTGTCATTATTGCATCTGATTGGCTGTCACATAAGTATGTTTAAAGCGTATCTGTTGAATGTTTTAGCTTTCACATTATTACAATGTTATCTGTTTGTGCTTAATAAATTTGATATATTTACATGTATTCACTATAGTGAAGCAGTTGGATCTGAGTTCGATCCTAGCTTCATGACATCTAGCCATAAGCCCACTTCAAATCCAAGTACTAACCTTAAATTTCCGATGCAATGGGGCTTTATACATTCAATCCATGCTAATTTCCATAAAGAATAACTTATTTCATAAATGCATATTAAAATTAATTAGTTTCAGATTTAAATTGACCAATTTTATTAATAAATTCATGATAGAATTATTCATGAATTTATATATTATAACTGCGTGGATTGTGCATATATATTTGTAAATATTTAAATATATATAATTGTTTAAAAGTTTCATTGTGTCAGGAATGTTTGATTTTATTTTTAAATAATTTGTTAAATGTTTTATTGATTAAAAGCTACATTCTTTCGATAAGCTTTCAGATTTTCCCTTTCCAAAAACAACAGTTAAAGTTTTATTAATTATAAAAAAGATAAGGATTTCCTAATTAAAATTATTTTCTGATTTTAAGAATTCATTTTCTAATTAGAAAATGAATTCAAGTTAATGAGTTTGAAAGCCTTATCGAAGGAATGTATCTAAAAACAACCAGTACATCTAAAAACATTGATAATGAAAGAAGTGCTAGCCCGAAGGCATCAAATACAGTAGTATATATAGCTCTGAAAAGTTTGAAAAAAAAAGCCATCTTTGTTGCAGAAAAGTGCCAGTAAATTATGTACTGTTCAAAATCATGAATTCAAAAAGTGTTCCTATCATGGTAAGGGGCTAAACGTCAGGAATCTGGCTATTGGTTCCTGAAGTCCCCTGAAAATCTTCAATGGACCTACTGAATCTTTTCCAGACCAATCATGCTGCTAAAATAGTGAAAATTCATTAATATACGATCAAGTAATCGACCAAATGGTGCCTACATTTTTTTACCAACTCGGACATGTAACCTAAGAACCAGCCCCAGAAGAAATGGGTAATATGTTTTCATAATGAACCTTAAACTTTCTGGCCAGTTTTGAACTTTACTTTACATTCCCTTTTAGAGCTCTTTTATTCTTTAATGTAACAATCTTTGTAAAACCTTTTATTTATGCTACTGTAAATTTATATCATAGTTCTCTCAACCTCTAGTCATTAAACTTTCTCTTTTCTTACTTGGTGGTTCATTAACTATATTATATATATATATATATATATATATATATATATATATTGCGTGATTTATTAATGTCATTTATTTTTAATTATATGCCAATAATATTTCGACTCGATGATCTCCTTTGTTTCCATTGCCTTGTGCAAATAATAATATATTAATTCTAATAGTAATTCTCACCCATTAGAACTAGATTTACCATTCTATCAATTATCAAGTCGAAAGAGATTATTAAATGTGTGTGTTATTTTTATAATTGGCTAATAATAAATTATTAGCTCTGTTTTTAATCTATGCCCCAGCTATTTTTTGTATTCACCAATATGTATTTATTCATATCTAATCTTAAAATGTTTTTATTGCAAAAGGGCCGATAAAGGATCAAATATATTCTAATTCAACTTTGTTATTTAAGATTCAGGAAGGGCACGATGATTGGGGCATAATTAATATGATTTACAAATACTTTAAAATAGTTTTCATTAAAAGCTCGTTTGACTTTAATTAATTGATCAAATCATCATGTAGAGCATTCTATATAGGTTTTAGTATTCAAACGATGACTATCAAGTCATCATTCTCAACATTGCTGATGTAGGGCAATCTTCCACTCCGTTAGGCTGGTTGGTGATCATATTGCTGTTATTATAAATTATCGAGGAAGAAAGCACTTCCTCTCCTGTTCATATTAGTCAAAGGGCATAAGACTTGTCAGACGCAAGCCGCCATAGGACTTCGATTATCGACTAGCTATTATCTTTCAATTTCATTTTATAGCTCATAATTAGTCAGCAATGTTACCTCTCTGTTCCAGTAAAGCCTGCTCTGATGCTCATAATTCGTGATGAAGTGATTTCAATTAATTCTCAGTTATATTTAATTAAATAAGTTTTCCAATGAAGATTAAAGTTATGCCCTAAAGTACATATCTTGCTCTTCATGAATGGATTTGCGAATGTGAAAATAAATATCACATTATTTCGTAAAAAAAATTAGAGTAATAATTTTCTTTACTAATGAATACCTTTATCTGCCTTTATTTTCTTGTTGGGGGGCATAGACATAGAATTCCAATATTGCATAATACTTGTTGTCATATAATAAGGATCACCACTTGTATTATAATTATAAACTTTGTTTAAGGATTAAAATTAATTAATTTAATCTTCATTTAAAATTCAAACAAAACAATTTATTATTATTAAATATTTTCTAAACACACTTGGTTTCTTAGTTCTTAATTCTTTTATGATTATTTTAATGTTAATACTCGCTGTCTGTGTTGGCAACTCGAACATATACATATGATTCGATTTAAAATTATTTTAGTCAGGTTATTATCAGATATTAATGTCAGTTCAGGTGTCTCTGATCCTCACCAACTGTTGAGCTAGTTTCTTGGCACATAGCACTGTGCCATCGATTTAGATTTCTACTAATATGATCTGGTGAGTTGGGTTTGAATTCAGTTTAAAACAGCTGAGTTTGGATCCGACTTGCAGTTCTTTTGGTGAGTTTTTCGACTGGTACAATAGTAAATTATACACAAAACAAATAAATCTTTAATATTTCAGATATAGTTGTAATTTTTGTATGTATATTATTATACTAGGAAATATGTATAAAAATATGTTTCCAGTGTAATGTATTGAAAATGTAGTGTAAATTGCATATTTTTTATTGAAATAAACAATAGTATTCTTATTTTAAAAACATAAATTTTTGTTGTATGTAATATTTCTAAAATATTTGTTTATTAGTTGAATAATACAATTTTTATTAGAAGAACAGTACTAGAAATTACTTAAAAGAGTGATTTTTGATGATTACTACAGTTACACTGATGTCAACAAGAAAGTCTTATAAATGGGATTGAAAAGTTTGAACTCTTGCTTTTCTCTCTTGTTTTCACTTTAAACAGAAGCATGTATAAATTTTCTTTATATGATTTTTTTTATTTATCTTAACCCTTTTCCTGCCTCTTATGAGGCCTCTCGTCAACAGTTGACATCACTCTAATTCCGTTATTTTTAATGCTAGGATATTTGTTTGACAGTTATTGATTAGGTTTTTAAAAGTTCTGTAAGATGGTGCTCTCTTCTGAATTATTTTACAAGTAAAAAATCAATAAAACCGCATTTAAAGCTAAACAAAGAAAGAAGCTTGTCGGTGATTGGCTGTCAGCCAGCTCTCAGCCGAAAAAGACATTCTGATTGGCTGGAAAGAACAAAGAAACTGCCTGATCAAAGAAAATAAAGAAAAATGCTGAGATTTTTATTTCGAATGTGATTTAAGGTTTAAAAAAAGTATATTCTGGGAAATTAAAATCATTTTCACAGGGTATACTAAAAAAAACAAAATTATTTTCAAAAAATATTGAAGATTTTAGTAAAAATATTTAAGATTTAGCAAAAAGAAATCTTTACTTTTCCATAATGTAAAATTGAAAAAAAGCATTTACGTCAGCATTTTTTTGTTATTACGTTCGCTTTTAAATTTGCCGAAATTGAATATTTTATAATAAATAAATAGCAATTTATTTTTGAAAGAACTTTCATTCACTTTCATAACCTGAAAAATTAGTAATATACTTTTTATAAACATGTCTGAGTTGAATTTAATATTATAGGTGAATATGTTTTAACAATAGGCTTTGTCTTCAGTTTGTGAGTTGGACAATTAAAAGATTTGATTTTTACTTCATACAACCAATAATATAATTAGCAGTTTAAGGGTTAAAAGTATATATCTGAATGAACAAAATGGAAAAGTATGAATCAACATTGTCTGCCCATGGTTTAGGGCAGTTTATTGAGAAAATTTTATAGAAAAATGACAAATTTATTATTTAAAAAAATCATCAAAATTTCTTCATTAAATTGTAAACCATTACAATATGTTATCTTTTAAAATGAATGTTACACTTATTTTATAGCCAAAATACAAACAGAAGAAGATGTACTAGAGACATATATACTTGCTTGTGTGATTTTATTACATTGATTGATCTTTTTTTTCAAGATATTAATCAGTTTAACTTCACATCATATCATCTTAGGTAAAAGCTAACACATATTGATTCATATTATTTTGAAATAATACTTGATTATGAAATGATATATCTTCATATCATCATAAATATAAAATAATACTTATGTGTGTAATGTCATATGAATTAAATAATTATTACTTGAAAGAATAATTTGAATATATACATAAAACATTGGAATTGACAGAATGTACTTTAAATTTAAAAGTTCTCACTTATACATCATATGTTCTCTGGAATAAAGATATACTATTGGTTTTGTATTTTGAAATATAGACATCAGAACTGTGATGCCATTCTGGAAAATAGTGGTTAAAGACTATCATTCAGGTTTTTTATTTATATTTGTCTTTATTATCTATCTATCTATCTATCTATCTATCTATCTATCTATCTATCTATCTATCTATCTATCTATCTATCTATCTATCTATCTATCTATCTATCTATCTATCTATCTATCTATCTATCTATCTATCTATCTATCTATCTATCTATCTATCTATCTATCTATCTATCTATCTATCTATCTATCTATCTATCTATCTATCTATCTATCCATCCATCTATCTATCCATCTATCTATCTATCTATCTATCTATCTATCTATCTATCTATCTATCTATCTATCTATCTATCTATCTATCTATCTATCTATCTATCTATCTATCTATCTATCTATCTATCTATCTATCTATCTATCTATCTATCTATCTATCTATCTATCTATCTAAATGTAAAACTATTTATTGATGAATAAAATATAGGTAAGTTAATTAGTGATCTAGTCACATACTGATACTGAAATATAAGAGAACTATGTTTCACTGCAAATAAATTTATATCTCATGGTATACTAATTGTTATATCAATATTTCAAAAAATTCATTTTTTTTATTTATTGATTTTAATAATTAACTTTAGGTGTATCATTTAGATTAGAAATTAAAAAAAAATATTTTATCATATTAAGAATTAACTTTATTTGGTTCTCTTAAATTTTTACCAATAGAGAAATAGATTCATCTTTGTATATATGTGTTTTTTTTTATTAGTAAAGTATACGTATCCATATATATATAGTGACCTTTGGCTTTGAAAAGAAATCTAATGTTTTATTATTGCTGATATTTAAATAAAAAAAAACGAATTTTTTGAGAACAATTGATTAAATTCAACTATCTCTATAAATTATATAAGCATAGACAAATGTAAATAGTCAATGATTAAAATATTTCTGTCATGAATAGACAATATTATGTTTTACTTTATTGCTTTACCAAAATATTTAAACTTAAAATTAAAGTATATGTAATAAGTTAAATCTAAAACATAGCTAATAATATTTGAGAAGTTTAGATTATTTAATGTGCTTTAGCATAACTAGATTAGTATCTGAATTAATTACATTAATTTAATGTTACAATTTAAGAAATAGTTATTATAATTCAAATAAAATATTATTTAAATTAATTCATAATCGTAATCACTCAATTTGTTTAAATAATAGTATTAAAATTGAGATAGAGATTAAACTAAATTGGTTTAACTTTAAAAATATGTAATCAGTTTGTTGCTATTTAAGGAAAATGCAAAGTAATTGGTTTAAAAAATATGGGGTGATTTCTGAATGTGTGAGTGTCCATGCTGATAGCAGTAAGTGTATATTTTATTTGTTAATGGAAATATTTTTTTTATTTTGTAATATTCAATATTATTGTATTTTTCTTTAATTAAAGGAATTAAATAAAATGTAGTGAACCTTTATATTTATTATTGGTACAATTTAACAGAGTTAAAAGTTAATAAAATTAGGTAATATTTATTTTACATATTATTTTATTTAACAATATACCTTGGTTGATGTAAAATTCCTATACTGTTACATGATTGTCTGGTGTCTTGTTACTAAATATAGTATCAGACTATAATCAATTAGCTATTAACTTAAAGGTCGAACAATCAATAGGAAATGAAATTTTCAGTCAGTCAGAATGATTGACATTAGCAAGCTTTATATAAAAATGTTATACACAGATGTTTAGAGGAGAAGTGCATTAAAAGAAAAGTGGCAGCTAAAGGAAAGAAGCAGAGTGAAGGGAAAATAAGTTTATTTTTCTTGCTGCCCAAAAAAATTTGCAGACTAAGTTTAAACCTTAATTATTAAAAGTGAAGTGTAAATTTTAATAGGTTTTTTTTTTTTTTTTTTGATCAAAAGTAAAAGTAAATATGTAAAACTATATCAGGTGCCGGTCATCATTCAAAGTTAATCAGGGGATCTAAATCAAATGTTAAAGGAAGAATTCATAAACAAGATTTCAATTAATTGTTTACTGATGGTGAAAGCATTGTTTCCCATAGCTAAAGTATTAAAGGTATTTTGTTCAATTTATTCTAATTACGTTAAAAAGTTTATTCATTATGAACTGTTTAATTTTTTTTAATTTAAAGCAGATTCATTGGAAGTTTATTTTAATGTTAACTACAATAATTTTAGTATTATGTTATAACTTGTTAAGATAAAATAATCCATCAAAATCTTTTAAAATGTTTTTTTTTTTTTATAAAATATAGGATATTTTATTCTGTAATTTTGTCACAACTCATATGATAATGTTAAAAATAAAGTACATTAAATGGTATTCAAAGAAGAAAAAAGTTTCAATGATAGTATATCCTGCATTACATAACCTAAGAAGACTACAGTGATTCATAGGAGCAATGGGAAGTGCCAAAGGTTTGGTATCCTGGAGATAAGTGACTAAGCTTACATGACTTAAAATGTGCAAATATGACATCAAAGTTTTGTCCATGCAAAAATCATGGCATTACATAGGTAAATCAGACTCTTCATTTGGATGTCAATGTCCTCATATCCAGGGTCTAAGATATAGGCTTGAGGATGGGGGGAATTAATAGTCAATCCCAAATGGGTGCACTTTAACCAGTTTTTTAATTGTTTCCAGTATAGGTGGTTTTTATCTAGATATAAAAGGGACTAGCCTTAGGGAGGCATAACAATCAACTTCCATGTAGTTTCAAAGATGTGGGGAGGGGGTAAATTCTGTCTCTCTTCTGAATTTTTTTAATTTTTTCTATGTATAAGTCAAGTGGACAATCCAGGGAATGATTAAAGGTGAGCCAGCAATGGGTGAACCATAGAAAAAATAATATGAACATTGATGAATGTATTTCTGGGATGGATTGATATATATATATATATATATATATAGACAACATACTATATGTATATATATATATATATATATATATATACATATAGTATGTTGTCAATAATTGTTGATAATGTAGGCACTTTGTCTTTTAGTATTCAGGCTGTAAAGTCTCTGTAGGGTTGAAGAGAAAGGCAGTAGCATAGGAGATGTACTGAAGTTTCTTCCTCTCTGAGGCATAGGGAGCCAGTGAAATCAATGCTTGAGAAATCTCAGCAGTGTACTAGGAAATGTTTAGTAAGCAAGGCATTATTGTTAATTTTCAACAAATGTCAAAGAAACTTTTAAAATATTTATTGTCTTTGGTCTCAAATAAAAATCTTTAAAAAAATAATTATTCATGAAAGAGAAAACTATTGTTGTGAACATTAATGATTTTATTATCATAATAATTAAATAGCTGTTTGTCTAGAAGGAAAATTTTGATTGATAAAATTATTGAGACGTTCACTTATGAATTAATATTTCAAATTTGAAAAATTATTGATATAAAATTTATAACTTCAATAAAGTGTTAAATAATTAATAAACGATTGTTATTTTCTATTAAATGACTGTACCTAACAGTTACTTTAATATTAATATGCTCATATTTTAATGAACAAAGGCAAAATTGTCCATGCAGTAGTGCCACCCATTGCCAACCATAGTAATCATTGGATGCCAGAAGGCTTGTGCATAAAATCCCCATCTAGTGCCTACTCATCCAATATCCCCAGACTAGTTTTTGGCTTGTAGCTTTCATCAGTGAGGAGCTTTGGATTTGAGGGCTCTGCACCTAGGTGGGGATTTTATGTACAAACCTTTTGGCATCCATTGATTACTGTGGTTGGCTATAGAGTTGACAAAAATTATGCTGTGGAAATGGAATGGAACAGAATATGAGAAAAGTTAGAATGGGGAATGGAAAATAAAGTAGCTAACAGGTTTATCTGGGCATAATTGCTCAGATATTTTTGACTTTGTTTAAGGAGAAGCCACAGAACATCACATCACATCACATTCTTTGTTAATAAAAGATGTGCTAACATAAGAAATAGTGGTCAGGTGAAGTTTTAACCAAACTGCTATGTGAAAATATTTGAATAAATTGTATTGTATGTAAATGTTTCATTCACAAAAATAGCTTAATTATTGGATATGTGTAATAAATGCTATTCTAATATTACTTTAAAATCTACCTAAGTTGAAAGAGAAATGTTTAGGAGGTTTTGTTATATTAAATATTGTGCTGAAAAAACTCTGCTTCATTCACCAATTTAGTAAAGAAGAATATGTATTAAATGCTATATTAAAATAAATCATCTACCTTAAATAATCTAAAATCAGTGTAATGTGCTAAAATATTGAACTGTTCTGTCAAGAGTATGTGAAATAATTCACGAAATAATGGCCATTCATTTATTCATTTATAATATTTTCTTGTGTGTGTGTGTGTGTCCAAGTCTTTACAGAAGGTAGAACTGTCAATGCAAATGTGTCTTTGAATTATATGACCAGCATGCAGCAAACATTCTTACAGATGAATTACTTACTGTTGGACCAGGAACTGTGAAGAATTAAGAAGTTGAGTATATTTTCCTTTTATTTATATATAAAAAATGATTTTGCTAATGTTATGCTTAAATTTAAGTTATACATTATAACATATTATAATTATTATATGCTATTTTAAATATTAATAATTTTATATTTGATGTGCTATGGACAAGTATGCCTAATGGAGATTCATTTATTATTATTATTACCATTAATGATACTATATGCTATATAATGATTTAGTATTAAGTTATTTTAAAGAGTATTGTTATCTCCTTTATTATTAAAGATATATTTACAATGCCTTGCTAAAGGCTACATTTTATTCATTCATATTTAACAATTATTATTAATTTATCAGTTTTATGCACAAATGTACTATTATATGTGATATGTATTATCTAACCATTATGTGTTTCTAAGGTATGCACATTTTATTTCTTCCTTGATGGTTTGAAGAAGGTGCTTAGGTTTTTTATTATTGTTGATATTGAAATAATTTCAATATTTTATTAAGAGATAGAGGGTTACTTTCTCCAATATTGTTGATATTTTTCTTGAGCGATATTTTCTCACTATTATCATTATAGTGTGTTGGTTTATCCCCATTTATTATATATGTCTAGAGCCAAAGTCCTAACATATTTTATTGCCTTCAAAAGTAGGTGTTTAGGTTTATTTCTTTTATCATTTTCTCTTGGAAGTATCTTAATTATTATGCATTTACCACTGTGTACACTGTTGTTGATATTTAGTATATTGGTCATTGATAAGTTTCATTATTTTCAAGTGCCTCATCTTTTCTTCAGGAACCAATTTTAACTCCCTAAGTGTAGTTTGAGAGTTTTGATGTATAATCCGTTTTGCTGTGCTTTGCCAGCAATACATAAAAATAAAACTGATAATTATTTATTTAAAATTATAAAATTATATTATCAGCCTAAAATAAGCAATGTGTATCATAATCATCATCATTTCAATGGAAGTCATCACTGGACTGGTAAGATATAATAATTTTAAGCTTTACTCATTTTTGGGAGCAACAAGTAGCATAGAATGTGTGAATGTATACATGTACCCTCTGCAAATAATTTAAGGCTTTACTAAAACTTTAATAATTAAAGACCATAGAGTTAATAAATAATGCATAATCGGTAAAGGCAAGATTATAAAATTATTGCATTATTTAGGGCATATATTTATGCAAAAAGATATATAGCATGTACCATAAATTTATTAATAATTTAGTAAAATTCTATTGATTTCAAAGCACAGAATATTTATTGGGAATAGTGGTAAGAATAAGTATTTGATTTGAAGGGTAAATTTTCTTATAATAATTTATAACTGTTTAAATGTGCTTGTCCACCTAAGACCACCATAGATTATGAATATTTAATTCATGATGAGTTATTTTAAGTAATTTTGAAGTTGTAAACTATTTTCCTGTAAGAAATTGCATACTGTTGAAAATATATATTTTTTAATTCGTTTTTTTCTCTCAGTGATGAAAGTTTATTCATCAAAAAAAGGTACATTTACAGTTAATAAGAGGTTTACAAAGAATTGTAAAAATGAAATTCATGAACAACATGGTAAAAGGAGGATACATATGAAAAGAGAAAGGGATGTGGAAAGGGTTTATATTAACCATTAAAGACAATCGAATGTTACAATTAGGAATTATTTGTAAAGTCTAGAGTTCAAATATGAGAAGTATTTTAGGAGTACAATATTGAGAAATCCAATTTGTGATGGATAAGCTGAGAATAGGAAAATGCTTGGAGATAACAACATAGGAAATAATAAAATTTAAACAGGGTGAATCATTTGCAATTAAAATCATTTGGTCAAACTGTGGTTTACCTTGCAATAAGAATTGGATAAAATCATTTATAACAATAATGCTAAAACCACTATGAATAGCGTTTTTTTTTCTTTCTAGCAAATGGAAAAATCAACATTGGAAACAGTCCCCACCACACCCTCATCCTAGCTCTCCCCTCAAAAGAACCAGGATATAGATCTCTGGGCCCCCTCCCAATAACCAGACTCTCTCATTCAACCAGAAAAGTTGATTGTAATGGAAATTTTAATCAAAAGGTACAATTAAAAGTTATTTGTGAAGTCTAAAAAACCAAAATAAATAGTGTTTTAGAAGTACAATATTGGGAAATTCAATTTGCAGTGGATAAGTTGAGAAATAGGAAAACATTTGGAGATAACATAAGGTATGGACTAAATCAATCTACTGTTCAGTTCCTTCAAATGGCCTTGAATATCTTCACTAGAGAGCAATTCCAAATACTTTTGAAAAATTATGGAAAAACTATGGAGAACAAGGAAAATAAAAATCCAAGCTTCAAAATGTCTCTGCTGAAAATCATTTTAATCCATCATGAAAATCACATGAACAGCAAAAGGCCAGCCCTATCAATAACAACATTGGAAATAATAAATTTAATTAAAGTGAATCACTTGCAATTAAAATCATGAGGCCAAATTGCAACTTATTTTGCAATAATAAATGAATAAAATCATTCATGATGATAATGTTAAAGAATTGCCATAAATAATGTGATTTTTCTATCTTGTGAATGAGAAAAAACAACGTTGGTAATGATCACCACAGTGCCCTCATTCCAACCCCCTTCCTCAAAAGAACTAGGTTTCAGGTCCCTGGGGGTCCGCCCAACAACCAGACACTCTCATTTACTCAAGAAAAATAAGTGAAATGATAATTTTCATTAGAATATAAAATCTCTGTAGAAATATTTTGTAATTTCAGTGGTTTCCATATATTTACATAGCATTTTTATAAAAGTTGAAATTATTCTTACTTGTGATTTGATATATCTTGTGTATGAAAAGAGAGCTAAGAAACTTCCAGTTTTAATAGGGATAGTTTTAGAGAAATTTAATTTCCTAAACTAGGAAAAAGGGAATGAAACAGGGAGCCAGAAACAGGGAGCCAGAAACAGTGTTAACTGGAGTCCTTAGCTCCATCTAGTGGACTGTAATATTTTTTAATTCTTTGCAACAGATTTTCCATGGTATTTCATGTTTATAAAGTTTTGTTCATTGTGAGTAAATGTTATTTTGTTGCTTAATTTGGTGTAATGTCTTTATAATGTTCTCGGTATTCACTAATTCCATATCCAGAAAGCAATAATGCTAATATTTTTTAAAGATTTATTCAGAGTGCAGACATGTATAGCAAAATGTTAAACTATTTAACTGATAATTATTTGAAGATCTGATGAGTGCATTCAAATAAAATATTACTCATTTATTTTATTGATTACTATAATTTGAACAGCAATTTATTTAAATAAGACTTCTTTTGTAATCAATTATTGTCTATTACGATGTAATAATTTTTGTTTATGTTGTTGATAATATTTTTCATGAATATAAAATCCCATTCCCACTCTTAATATCCCAATTCTATCCTAGAAGGTGATTATATTATTCCAAATTTAGAGCTCGATACAATTTTGTCTTATTTAAATTATTTATTTAATTATTGTTATTATTGTTGTTGTTGTTAGTAGTAGTAGTAGTAGTAGTAGTAGTAGTAGTAGTAGTAGTAGTAGTAGTAGTAGTAGTAGTAGTAGTAGTAGTAGTAGTAGTAGTAGTAGTAGTAGTAGTAGTAGTGGTAGTGGTAGTAGTAGTAGTAGTAGTAGTAGTAGTAGTAGTAGTAGTAGTAGTAGTATTAAATAATAGGTAGACAATAATTTGTTGATGAAGTGTATGTCTTCTCATGTTTATCATTAGTATACCATTCCTTTATCAACATGTTCATAAAATAAAATATTAAAAATTTAATGTTAAATATAATATAATCACTCTGAGATTATAATAATATAATTCTACCAATAAGGACTTATATCTATTGCCAAAAAGAGGCAAAGTGGTATAACAGGTCAATAAGATTTATAAAAACTGACTATTTATTATAGGTGGATTTGATTATCACAATAAAATGATGAAGAGTTAGAGATATAAGCGTATTCTGAAGTGGGGATGATATAAGATATTTATTATAAAAAATAATTATACCTTACTACATTGTGATTTCTGCTATGAATATTGGAAGCTTTTAAAAGCTTTGCAAGAGTAAATTGAGGTTTCTCCTCGTCTTAATTTATTAGTTATACTTTCATGTTTAGTATGATTGTTATTGCTGTAGCTCTTTGTGCACATGGCATAGATGACAGTAGCAAAAACACCCTGAGCTTGTTAGCCATAGCCTTATTAACTTTATTTAGCTTATTAACCTTAGCCATATCTAGCTGGTTGACTTAGCCTGCATATCTTGTTAACTTTAGAGTTTTGACCCTCTCCACTTTCCCTAGGTACAATATATATATATATATATATATATATATATATATATATATATATATATATATATATATATATATATATGTGTGTGTGTGTGTGTATTATAAAGTATACATATATGTGTGTGTGTGTGTGTTTAAAAAGGAAGGTTTTTAATAAATGTGTTTTGCCAATTCTTTATTATGGTTCTGAGACTTGGACACTTAATAGAATAGTAATACATAGATTCAGATGACTCAAAGAAGTATGGAGAGATGCATGTTGGGAATAACAAGAACCGATCAAAAATGCAATGTATGGGTAAGAGAACAAACAGGTGTTACTGACCTCATTGAAAAAATTAAAAGACTGAAGTGGAGTTGGGCTGGACATATTGTTAGAAGAGATGATAACAGATGGACAATTGAAATTTTAAACTGGATTCCAAGAGATTGTAAAAGACACAGACAGAGACCACATGTGAGATGGATGGATGAAATAAGAAAGTGTGCAGGGGTGCTGTGGAGAAGAGAAGCTAAAGATAGGAAAAGATAGATTGAACTTGGAGAGACCTTCATCCTGCAGTGGATTGATAATGGTTGATGATGATGATGATGATATATATTAAACTCTCTTACAAACTGTCTATATCATAAAGTTTATTTAAAATAACTATATCACATGAACCAGAAATCAATGCCCAGGATTTTTTAAATAAGCATGGTTATATAAGTTTTTTTGTATTAAATTATATAGTTATTATATGAGTAGATATAAATTCCATATGTTAATCATAATCAAATATTTATGTTTTACTTTAAATTATCATTGTTTGATAAGTATTGTATACAGTTCATGGTGAATTATTAAGATGTTAATCTTATTCAATTATTGGACTGATTTTAGTATATTTTGTTTTGTTACAAGTCAAAATGATTTGCTTTAATTTTATTTCAATTTAGTAGAGGTGGATTGTAAATCCAATTAATTATTACATTTTAATATCCATACTTGAATATAATAAAGGCTAATAATTCTTTTATATGTTCGGATTGTTATAATATACATTTTTAATAATTTAATTACTGGAGATTTAAAATAAGTTGATATGATTAGTTAATTGTACTTATATAAATATCTAATAGAAATTTACTGTTTCTTTATATAGTGGTATGATTGGGTATCATATATTCAAGATTATCTTATAGGTGTATTAATATTACATCATTATTAAGAATTTTACCTTATTATAAATAGTATGACTGGTAAGAATAAAATAATATATAAGTCTAACATGATTGAGTTAGTATTTTTTATCATTTTATTAAAATAGAATTTTAAATTAATTATTGGTTGCTATACTTATTTAGATATTATGAATATTGTAAATTTATAGAACATAATAAAGTTGTTATCTCAATTATTCATGAATTATTTTATTTAGATATGAACATCTTTAAATTTTAGTATAGGTTTATATTATTATAAGCAATGCTTGATTAGTTAGGTATATTAGAATTTGTTTGTTGAATGATTTATCTTCATTTTCACCTGATTATTTATGAAATATATCTTAAGCATATATCATTGTTTTGAGACAATGACATTTGATTTAATTGCTTTATTTTAATCTATTTTATATAAAGTTTGTGCTTAGGGTATTTGAAGTGATGATCTTGTAATTTTACTGTTTATTCTAAATGCTCCCTGAACTCATGCTATAATAAAATTATCATCATTGTTTTGATTTGGTTATATTAAGTACTGAATACTTAGTTAATGATTGGTAGTTATTTAGTTTAGTATGTTATATTTAAATCTGTTTTGGACAATATTATTATTTATGGGTATTATAAAATTAGCATTATTTTATTTGAATTGCATTTTATTGAGTTATAATTCATGTGCAACTTTGGAATCATTTCCATTCTGTTACATATGGCAACCAACAACTGAGCTATATTTTATTCAGATTATATTACATTTATTATTTCCCATTGCATATTTTTTTACAAATGCTGCCTAAATCATTGGGGCTGCCATAATTTGCAAGGCATAATTAAACTGGATCACTCTGTCACACTTTGTAATATCCAATCTATTACAAATAATTCCCCAAATATGTGTTACATTAAAAGAGAAGTATATTATTTTTATCCTATTACAAATCATGTTCTAATTTTAAGGGTAATAATAAAGGTTATTTCATCATCCATCTTTTCATGTCAGTTATAAAATACTTCCTAAACCTGTATGATAACTTTTTTTTCCGTTAATATATATATATATATATATATATATATATATATATATATATAACGGATAAAAATATATATATATATATATATATATTGCCAATATCAATTTAAGGTCTTCACACGTTCATTCTAATGTCCTTATTAACATTTGCCTATATAAATGAATACAAGTTAAAGGATAAAATGTTCTGTTTTCACTTTTCTACACACTCTATTTTGTGATTTGGATTAAGAATATTTCACTTGCTCAATAAGCCAGCATTAATTTCTTAATCTAATTTGCATTTAAATAATTTGTTATTTCATTTAATATTGACAAGCAGTAAATTTTAAAAAAAAATGAATGCTAGTAGTTAAAAAGTAGCTTTTAAAAAAGAAATGTGATCAATTTAAGATTTTCATACTTTCATTCCAAAGTGCTTAAGATTAGTCTATATAAATGAAAATAGAGGATAAAGATAAAATGATCTGTTTTTTTTTTTTCCATAGACTCTATCTTGTGTTTTGGATTAAGAATACTTTCTTCTGCTCAATAAACCAGAATTGAGATGTTAATCCAATTAATTTGTGTATTGAGATGTTAATCCAATTAATTTGTGTATATATATATATTGAACCGCCCACATACTTTAATTTAACTAATAACGACAAATAGAAATATTAAAATACTCTTCCTCCCTTACTGACCCACCCAATCTTTGAAGGTGCTTGGTCTTCAGGTAGATTGCAGAATATCATTGGCAGTAAGCTACCAATAATATAAACACTCAGCTACTAGAAAAATACTGACCAAATAAATACTTTATTTATTTTAAGGTAAACCTTTAGGCACCAGTTAATCACATTGTAATTAACATGTTTACCTGATCAGCAATGAATCCAGTACCTGAGACCCCAGCTAGCTCCTTGAATTGTAGCTGCCTTTAAAAGAAAAGAAATCTCCGCCCCATCTAAAAATTCTATTTTAAATAATAATGATGAATTACCATACATTAGACTTTGGCATCCTTAAAAAACAAATTCTTATTTTTAAAAGAAAATTTTTCTTATTCCTTTAGTTTTAACTTAACCATTTTTTAATAATAATAACATCTTTCTATTCCCACTTTATTAAATTATTATTCCAGCATAAATGTGTGTATTCAAATATAAATATTTAAACGACAGTTTAAATCTTTTTTTTTAAACAGTTGTCTTATAAAAATATATTTCAGTTACTTATCAAAAACAATTAGTAGTAATTCTCTATTTACAAATATAATTTCTTTCAACCTGTTATCCTATACTGCATTGATTTATGCATATATAAAATAAATACTATATACATCTTATATAAACACTTTTCAATGAAATTTATTACAATAGAATTCATATCTCCTTGCTTACAATTTCAACTGTCCAGCCCGATACAAATATGACAAAAAGATCATTTGTTTATTACATTTATTTGAGACAGTATAGAGATGATTAATTATTTTAACCATAAAAGAGATAGAAAATAAAATAAGGTTTAGTAATTAAAAATATTAGGGCATCGCTAAATAACGATTTAGGTTAAAGATTTTAATTTTATAAAACAATATTATTTTTTATTTGCGTAGGTTAATGAAAAAATAGATGTAGTTTTACAAAATGTTCATATAAGAAGATAGGATGATAATATAAAAAATTTTGAAATCTTTTCAATTAAAACTTGTTTAAAAATTAAACCACTAAACATCACATGATCACAATCTCATAGTAGCACATAATTGCCTTTGTTTAAAAATTGTTAAGACTTTTAAAAAGGTAAAGTTTTTTGAGAAAAATTATAAATTGAAGAATACATTGTGTAGTTATTATTATTAAAATGATAGAAATATTTTTTTAAAAAAGTTTAAAGGTAATACAAATGTAGAAAAGTACATAATAAAACTAGAACAAATTATGACAAAGAAAATAAATTAAGATTAAAAATAGTATAAAAAGTAATATTAATTAAAAATAAATAAGGATATAGCATTTTAGGGATCATTGAAAAATGATATTTATTTAAAGTTCATAACATAGAATATTGATTATCTCTTTACAAAACAAGCTTACTATATCATATACAAAAAAAAAATCACTTAAGACAATGACTAGATTTATTAATAGTCTTCTTTATATACGACAATGACTAGATTTATTAATAGTCTTCTTTATATTATACATAAATTATATATTTCTTTTTTACAATCATAAAAAATATATCAATTTATAAATTTAAAAAAGCACAACTTGGTATAAATTATTATTATTCTTAATATTGTTGTCGTTATTAAATATAAATATATATTTTTATAATATATATATATATACCCCCCCGCCCCCCCCAAATTTGTTTTTCTTTCGGTCGCCGTAACAAATAATAAATGAATTTCGCTTAATTAAATGTTCGCCAATTTTTAAATACAAATACTTCAATTTTAAATGAATTAAACAAATATTTACTTTTTCTGGCGGGCCGCGTGCCGGCCTCCCCGCCCTCTGCTAGACCTTTCCCCCTTTTCTTACCAAATACTAATCTAGTTCTCCTTTCAGCCTCCTTGTTAAATATATTTATCTATCTTCTTTATAACAAGAATCTAGCTTAATTAAATAAAATGAAGTAATAAATAAATCTCGGTCAGAAATTGTATTCTAACTAATTTAAAATTACGAGTAAAATATGAAAGGGATTTTATGTCAAATCTACTACACAGCAACTATAATAATAAAAATAATAATACGTAATAATATATATACTTCTCCAAAGAAATAAAATAGGGGGTTTTTTATCGCACGATGGGCCTGCTTTTATGTTTGGCCCCTTGCTATAAATATTAATTTTTCTTTAATTTTAACTACCATAATTCTCAATTTTATACTTTTTGTTTCCCTTTTGGCAAACCTTGCGTTTCTTATAATGTCGGTTTCCCCTGGGGAATAACACCAACTTAAAATAAATTTAAAAAAATCTATTAACATAAATAAATTACTTTTTTTTTATTGTTCCCTTACCTCCTTCTCACTATTTACAGTTTTAAAATTAAATCAAATTTTTTTTTTCGTTAATCTTTCTTTTATGAAATTTTTTTGTTTTTTGGTTCTTGTATTTTTTTTGTCCAAACCCCCATTAAGTATTTTTTTTGGTGGGATCTCATTTTGTTGTTTTTTGTTTTTCCTTTTATCCTTCTTCCTTCGGTGTTATTTTATCCGTTTTTTTTCTTTTTTTTTATAATTTTTTTTCTATTCTTTTTTTTTTTGTGCTATCTTTTTTTTATTTTCTTTGTTTCTGTTTTGATTTAGTCTTTTTTTATATTTTTTTCTTTTTTTTTTTTTTTTTCTCTGTTCTTTGGCGGCATTCGGTAGTTGGGGTTTCCTGTCCCCTCTTTATTTTTCGTTTTTACATAAAATCAAAAAAATTTGTGTGTTTTTTACAATATATTTATTTTTTTTTATTTAAAAAATTTTTTTTTAGTTTGTTTATTTTCGTTTTTTATTGTATGATATTTGTTTTATATAATTTTTATTTAAATATTTGTTCTATAGTTTTATTTTTCTTTTATTTTATTTTAAATTTGTTTTTGATTGTATTGTTTTATTATTTTTATTTAATAATTTTTGTATTCTTCTCATTTTATTTAATTTGTTAAATTGTATTATTTATTTTTTCTTATTTTTAAAATATTTGTTATATATTTATTAATTTTATTTCTCTTTCTCTTTTGTTCTTGAGTTTCTATATTTATTTTAATTTTTTTATTTTATGTATTATTTTTAAATTATATTACTAATTTATTTTATTTTTTCCTATTATATTTTATATTAATAAATTATAAAATATTTAAACTATATTTATGTATTTTTTATAAATTTTAATTATTAAAAAAAATTTTATTATTTTTTTTTTATTTTATTTTAGTAAAATTATTGTTGTTGATAAATTTATATTGTTTTTATATATTTATACTTTATTATGATTATTATGTAAAAGTCAATATTTCTTCTAATATTTTTATATTTTATTTTGTTTTCTAGGTTTTGATTTAAATATTTAAATTTTTTGTTGCATTTTATTAAGTATTATTTATTTTTATTTTTTGGAAATTTTTTGTTTTTTTAAATAATTTATTATTATTTAATTTTTTTTTTAAAGTTTTATTTTTATTTTTTAAAAAAAAATTTTTTCTCATTATAACTTTTATAATTTTATATATACATCTTAATTTATAAGAAGAATAAAATAATTTAGATATTTAATTTTTATAATTTTTTCTGATAAAATTTCTTTTAAGTTTTTATGTCTATTATATTTCTGAGTTAATATATTTTGGTTGGTATAGATGATCAACTTAAAATATTTTTCTTTGAATATTTTTAGTATTTTCCTTTAGTATTCATTTTTATGAAGGTTTTGGTAAATTTAAAATATAGAAATAAAATTACTTCTGTAGATAAAATATTATATGTTAAAAAATTTTAAAATAAATAAAATTTTAAAATTATATCTTTTTAGTTCTTATTCGTAAAAATATTTTCCTTCTAAATTATTTTTTGTCTAATTTTATATTTTTTGTATTTGATTTTATTTTTTTAGAAAATTTACATTTTTTAGTTTTATAGATAGATTTTAAATAAATTTATGATTAATGATTTGAAATATTATTAGAATAGTATTTTAAACTAATTATATTTATAAATTTTAAATTTTAAAAAATTATTAAATAATATTTATATTTAACTTTTACTTTAAGGATGATAGAATTATATTTAGTTTTAATTCCAATTATTATTAGTCTAAGTGTGTGTGAAGGTATATAATATACAGTCACATGATTACTAATTAAAGATGATTTTTTTAATTAGCTGGTTAAATTAAAAATGATATATTTTATAAAATTTGGAAATAATTTAAAATTAGAACAAATATAATTTCATATTAAAGTTTATTTTAAAATATATTAGATTAAATTTTGATATTAAAAATTATAATATTAATATGATTTATTTAATTTATTATTTTAAAATATTATTAATTATTATATATTTTTATATTTATAGTGTGTTATTTTATATGAGTTTTAAATATAGATATAATTAGTTTATTTATGTTTTTAAAATATATTACCTTTTATATCTATTTTATTAAATTATAATTAATTAATTATATATAACAAAATATTTAAATTTAAATTTATATATATATATATATATATATATATATATATATATATATATATATATATATATATATATATATATATATATATATATATATATATATACAATGCATTAATATGTATAAGCAAATTATTAATTTTTCTCATAATCAAGATTGATTGAATTGATCACTATTTAATTAAAACACATACTAAGTAATAATTGTTTTTTTTATTTCTATTATGTCATAACCACTGAAAAATATATCCAGATATTATTTATGTACTGTCAGAATATCACTAGTTGATTCAAAATTCCATACAATTGATGCCTTTGATTTAAACATTAAGACAAATAATTCTACTAATATGGCAAAACTAGATATATAATTAAATAAATAATGAAGCAATTTTTTTCCATACACATTCCATATATTTTTGGGGCTGATAAACAATAATAATATAATTACTAGTATATATATATATATATATATAACAAAATTTAAAAATGAAAGAATGAAATAATCTCTCCTTCAGTAATACATTGTGAGGATATAATTCAGACTTTTCAAAATTAAGATTGTGCACGTTTCTTTTAAATAAGATTTAACATTCTTACAATTGATTAGAAACTACAAATTCACTTTTTATTAAAAGATAAAATCAAAAAACTTATAAATTTCTATATATATATATATATATTAATGGAACCACTGATATTCCACAATGAAAAATATTTAATTTGAGTCACGTAAATAATAATAATAATAATAATAATAATAATAATAATAATAATAATAATAATAATAATAATAATAATAATAATAATAATAATAATAATAATAATAATAATAATAATAATAATAATAATAATAATAATGTTGTTTTTTTCCAGTGTGTACCAGCAAGTAAATTGCATAATTGATATTGATTGTAAATATTCCCTTGTTAGAATCAGTTCTTAGTAAACTCACTCAGTAAGTAATATCACTAATATTATGAATGAGATATTAATAAGATAAGAAGTTAAATGTTATTTAAATAGTTGAATTATAAAAATTCAGAAAGCTTCTTCAGACATAGCAGAATATATTTTCAAATATAAATTATTTTGTTAGACAATTAATTCAATTGATTAAAAATAATAAATTTAATTTTTGTATTATTATCTTAATACATTTGCATGTTATTATTAATCAATGTATCATTTGATTTCCCTATTCTATAAATTGCATTACTTATGAGATATTGATTCACATACTCCAAACTACATATTTATTAGATAATAAATTATTATTTGTTGAATTATTTATTTATTGAATAAAATATTTATTAACTTATGGGCTCATTGGAACCGTATAAATACACGAGTCTATAATGATCTGGATTATTATTATTATAAATTTATTTAGGAGCAAAATTAATGTTATAGAAGTATGTAGTGAATTTATATTTAAAATAATTATGTAAGGTAGATGATAAATTTAGAAACAATTAGATATAATTACATTTGATCTTCTTGTTTTAAATTATTATATTATATTTTAGTCACCAATATGTTAGCTAATTTTAATAATGATTCATGATGATAATATTTATTGATATAACTAAACCACAAAACCATGGAACCAGTGAAGGCATGCATCCGGCATTGTCAAAGTTAATCTTGATAGACAAAATAGTATCCGCCATTGTCAAGATTAACAACCGCGTTGATTGGGAAATAATCGAAAATAACACACGGATTAACTCCCAAACTACTTTATTTACATTCTAAAACAGTGAAAACATTTAACGTATATTTAAAATGTTTTTATATATATAAAAAAAATAGACATTAAAATAGTTATGAAGAAAATCATTTATATTTATTTAATAAAAATGCAAAATGATTTTTTTTTTGTTAGAGGTTATTAATAGTAGTGAATTGTCGAGTAAATGTGAAACCTTTCCATCTGTTTTCTGCAGTTAGTGCTCTTATTGATAAGTTCTCTAATAGTTAAAGAATTATCTTTCTTGCTGCTTCAAAACTCTTTATTAAAAATAAATTTAAATAAATTTTACTTGTAATTAAAAAGTCGTTTTTTTTTTTTTTTTTTTTTTTAAAAAAAAAAAACTTTCATTTTTTAATAATTTATTCCAAATTATCTATGTAATTTATAATTTGAAACTTAATCACTTTATTAATGCTTAAAATATTATATGAATTTATATTAATATACTTATCATAATATCCTTTATCTTTCATTCCATTTCCAGATAATTTTATATGTAGAAGTGTCATAATATATGAGTGGATCTTTTTTTATATAGGCAAAAAAGATTTAATAATTCTGTAGTAGATGCAAGTTTGTTTAATTTATATAGTAAATTTTGTCGATAAAAAGTTTTAATACGCCTATAATATTGATGGACATTTAAAAATATGGATGAAAATATTGCTTTTTTTTCATTTTGTATTACCTTTTTAAACAACAAACAATTTAAAAGTTATTTTGATTATTGTTTTTTTAATTTTTTAGTCTTTGCATTATCTTAAAAAAATATTTGATCATTAATTAAATAAGATGATTGGATAAGAGTAGCAATAATCATCGAGAAAGCTGGTCAGACTTATCAAGAATTTGTAAGAAAAGATGATATATTAAAAGGATGAAAAATAATTCATTGGACTTAAAAATCATCTGAATATTTCTCGGCTAAAATGCCTATGTTTCAATTATGTGATATAAATGCTAACAACATAAAAATGTATACAAGGATTATTTTTATCTGTCAATATAGTTTTATGAGATTGATGAATTATTTCAATACTGGCTATAAATGAGTTTATTTTACAATGCATCATTTTGGATGGAAACTATCATTTGTTCACTTATAATGTCTTATAAATTAAATACCTGCTGAAGAAAAAGATAGTTACCTTACATCATCATGGATGGAAACTATCATTTGTTCACATATAATATCTTATAAATTAAATACTTGCTAAATGAATGGATAACTTGCTTATTTAGAAAAAACTGAAATTAACACAAATGTATTTCCCTTTGGATAACTTTTCATGATATTTCTACTTTTTCTGGAATAAGAGAACATCATCAAATTATAATTCAAGAAATAAACATGAGAACTGTGGTATTATTACGAAATGTCCTATTGGAGGATGATTAATCAGGTCATTTGCTATTATGTATTATTTTCATTATTATTTGTAAAGATATATAATTGTATAATATTCATTGACATAAATGATATTATATTTTAAGTTAAGTAAAGATTCATTTCATATCCATGGAATATAAAAGAGTTGAATGTTTCTAAATTCAAATTTATATTTCATAGCTTAACAATTATAACTTTCATTTCAAAATATTATCCTCTTATTCATTGATTAGAACTTAATTTTAAATGTATAACCTAAATATCTAGAGTCTAAAAGAACTACATTGTAACAAGTATTTATTTATTTTTATTTTATTGAAATAATGTGAATGAATAGGTAGACTCTTGTTTATGATATTCTTATTTCAATTAACTATTATTTTTTTAGAGATTAGGAATGTCATTGACTCTCTTATATTTTGAAAAAAGTATATATGCACTATATATTTTGTGTTACATAAAGAAACGTATTTCAAATTAAGCTTCTTTATAGGTAAAATTCAATGTATAATCATCTATTTAATTAAAATTAAATTTCAATAGTGAATATGTTGCATAATACATATTCCTATCATTTATGATTTAGTTGTTACATAATTTTTTTAAAACGTATACTCATTGTTAATACATTTTGAATTATTTTATAACAAGTAAACTTTCCTAGTTGTCATTCAATTTTACAATGTAAATTTATTGGTTAATTATATTTTGACAAGACTATTAATTTATTGACTTATATTCTATAATTCATTTTAAGTAGTTCTAAAACAGTTTGGAAGTTAAACTACAGGATTGGTGTTTACAATCACATATCATTTTCTTTGTAATCAATTTAATATTTAGTTATCTGGACCAGGTATAAATTTTTATATAGTAATAAATTAATTCGTTTGATATTCTTTAATATTTATTAAGTAATTAGAAATTTATTATAATTATTCCAATTGTTATAGTAAAATAGAAATTAAATTTGAATTGGTTGAATATTTTACAAAGGTACAAATATAATAATTATTGAAGATAAATAAAGATAATTACAATCAGATATTTTCATATTTCTTATAAATCATTATTTGTTAGGTGGGTATTATATTAAGTTAGTAATATAATCTTATTAAATTATAGAATTAAAAGTAGTATACTTAAAAAATTATTTGAAGTCTATTAAATAGAATGATTTACATTAATTATATTTAAAGTTCTTTGGAATTGGTATTGATTGTAATAAAAATATTAATATTCTGTCATATATTTTGATAATTATAGTCTAAAGTTTAATAACTTAGCTTTATTTGACTGAAGAACAATTTGCTGTGATTTTGTAATTGTATTTCAATAAGCACCAAATAGTAAACTATCGTTTATTTTACATATTGTTATAATTGGATATTATAAATTTTAAGATCATTTAATAGGATATTTTTATTTTATAGTATTATAAATTGGTGAGAGTGGAGAGATATGCTAGATTAATTGATTTTGTATTAAATTCTGGTTTAATATAAGGTATTTTATTTTATTTACAATTTAATGTTATGAATGTATGGGATTCTTTTTTTTTTCATATGTTGTAGCATCTGCCAGGAAGTAAACTCACTAACCCAGGACAATTGCTTGTAAGGCAGCTGTACTGACCTCTCAACAAACCAATTTATGGGATTCTTGAAAGAAAAGTTTATATGCCTATTTAAGACATATTAGCATGCACAAATTTATAGGTAATAAAATTGAATTATTATTAAAAATTTGATCTTATTGTAATTGACTTTTTTAATAAGAGTATATTGATATTAATGGCATAGAATTGCTAAATTAGCATTACTTTTATGTATATCATTATGTTAAAATCTTTATTTCTTGTCTTTATAACTCTAATTTTGTTAAAAATGACTTCTAAATTCTTAGAGAATATAAGTGTTATTATTTTTTATCAATTCATAAATCATTTTGTTTAAATACAAATAACATTTACCTTTTAGCATAAGTTTGTATTATTATAAATAGTGTTTGATTTATGAGAAATATTAAAGATTATCTGTTCATTCTTTGTCATTAATTTTATTCTGTTACAAATAGAAGAGAAAGGTGAATACCTCCATGTGTGTATATGCTTAAACATAAAAAAATAAGATATATTAATCTTTAATTGAGATTTAAAGTTTATATCTGTGCTAGATATAATCTCTAGTTTAGAAAATTATTAGTAATAATCATAACTGTCTTTATCTGAGGTGGTTGGTAACAAAGTTGTGAGTGGAATAAGTTTGACAATAGTAAATAATAATGTAACAATTTATTTAATAGGTATAGATTGTCAGTTATAAGATAATGATATTTAATGTTATTTGTTTTATCTTTAATCAGCTGCAGATAGTGCTCATATTTTAAGGATAACTTGAAATAATGATTTAATTTATTTCTAATCAATTACAAATATTGTTCAAATGTATGGGTTTATAGCAAAGACTATTATATCATTGTCTTATTTCATTATGAATGGTGTTATAAATGGTATCCTAACATGCGTTTCGATAGAAGATTGACTTAAGTGTTAGATTGTTATTCATTGTTTGATATTCATCTTGACTTAGTTTATTATTTTCATTATGTTTGAAGTGATGTTATAACTCACTTGGACATTATCAAATTAAGATTGATATTCATTGGCTCATGTTTTATTCTGTTATAAATGGGGATCATTAAGTAGGTTATAACAAAAGTTATACTATCCTCACATTTCATTCCTTCACAAGTGGCATTTGACTTTAGGACATATATTTTATTAAACCACTAAACATCACATGATCACTATCTCATACTAGCACAATAATTGCTATTAAACAATTCAAAACAAAGCAAAACTCTCCATACATTATTCCCATCTTGTGCTAACAAGAGCAATCAATGAATGCCAGAAGGCTTGTGCATAAAATCCCTATCTAGTGCCTACTCATCCAATATCCCCAGACTAGTTTCTGGCTTGTGGCCTTCATCAGTGAGGAGCCTTGAATCTGAGAGCACTGCACCTAGATCTTAGGATCAATGCAACCCTCCAGCACCCACCTTTTAACTCTATTTAACTACAAAACTATGAGAATGAAATTGAAATCACTATTAATATTTTCAATCCAAGCTCAATAGCTTATATAGTCATATGGGTATGAACTCAATTCAGTACCCATACATTTTGGTGTCTTTGGCTCTTTAACAACCATAGCCACCACTATCCTATTAGGCAGGATTGGTGTTAAACCACTAAACATCACATGATCACTATCTCATACTAGCACAATATTTGTTATTAAACAATTCAAAACAAAGCAAAACTATCCATACAGTAGTTCCATCTTGTGCTAACAAGAGCAATCATTTTATTCTGTTACAAATGCTACTCAAATCTGTCATATCAAATAATAGCCTAACATATTTTATTCTGTTACAAATGGTGCTGGAATTAGCAGGGCATTATTAAACCAGGACCATTCTTTTATGACTTACATTTTTATTGTTACAATAAATATATAATATTAAATTTATTACCTATTGTATATATTTACAATAGATAATAAATTTAATAAATAAAGCTGTAAAAAATAAGAACAAAAGAAACAATAGTAAACTGTGACAGTATGTATAACTTTGGGCAGATCAATTACAGAAAGTGTTATGTTTTTTTTTTCTTTTGGTATCTGAAGATTTCTAGTAAACTAGTTAAAATATAAATTCATATATTAATGAAATTTTTAATTTTCTTTAAATATTTTTTTATTTTATTTAACACATACACGTATATATATATATTATTTCTTTATTTTAATAAGAATGCCAAAATTAGTTGGGGAAAAAGATAAAATTAAAAAATGTAAATCAATAGTGCTTATGCATACTAATGAACATAATAAAATAATTTCACAAGATTTTGTATAAAACTTAAATGCTTGACAAAATTCTCATTTCAAATACACGAATGAAAAGAAAAAAAAAATCCGTTTAGAATTTAAAGTCTCAGTCTTTATGGATTTCACTGTTTTAGAATAATAATAAATTCTATACTTACAGATGCATTTGAAAAATGTCAATCTAATTTTTTTTCTTTAAAAAATATTACATAGATGTATATTAGTGTCTTAAGTCTTTCTTCTAATATATATATATATATATATATATATATATATTATGAAATATATAATATATATATATATATATATATATATATTAAACTTTCATAATTATGTAAGTAAACATTTGTAATATGTAGATTACAAAACATTTTCGGAAGCAACCGTGTTTAATAAAGTAATATTATTAAGTAAATATACAAACGTTTTGACAAGATAACACTTTCCTTCAAATGGTCGAAAAACAGTAATAATCACATGGTTATGGCAGAATCAGTAATGTCGCAGTTGTTATATTATGTAATCATTGAATGATTTGATTTAAATTTGGCAATATTTTTCAAATGCCTTATATGAAAAAACTATTCCAAACAGTAGCCAACTTCATCGTTTCATCACGTTTGTTAATACAATTTGTTTTTGTTTAATATTTCTATAGCCTCCCTAAATATTCTTTCGCCATGATTATTGCATGTGGATACGATTTAAATATATCTATGCAATAGCCAGTATTCAAAATATGGAAAACAAATGCTGAAGATATAGAGAAATTTTCACTGCATTAATTTGCTCATCTCTACTAGCTCTTACCTGGCGATTATCTAATTTCTATATAAGTAATTGTGGCATACGCCACATGAGATTTCTAAGACTTCTTGGGTTTCCAGAGGGATTACAACTTTAGGTTTTATCATAATATTATTAGTTTTTTTTGCTCATTCGAGAATGTTGCTTTTATGTCATAGCATCTCGTATCTTTCTAATCTTGTCTGTTGTTCCTTTTATACAAAGAATACATTCTCTAGTAGAAAGAGTTGCTTATTTTTCTTTTTGGAGAATTTGCTTTGTGAATTGGTGTATTTATAGTGATGACATTGTAACCATTCTTTAATAAAATATCATGTATGTGTTTGGTCTCTTTTCTTAATGCGGATCTATTTAGAGGTTATAAAAATATCTAAAAAATGCAAATTGCATTAGGAAGCAATGAAGTTACCCAATATTTGGAAAAGTTTTGTCACACAAATAAATATAAATAATACTGTCTAATTTAAGTTAAATTATTTAATAATCACATGATTTAACAGTCATGTAGTATAATTGTCTCGGCTACAAACACATGATTATTACTGTTTTTTCATTCATTTGAAAGCAAGTATTATCTGACTACATGTCATGGTATATTTACTTTAATATTATTTTATTAAACATGGTTATTACAGAAAACGTGTTCTACAAAACATTTTTTTGCCAGTGAGAACATTTATTTCAACTTACATATATATATAATAAATAAAATAAAATATCCGTTAATTAAAAACAATATTGTAATTATAATTGAAATAATATTTTTTAACGGTTGAGGCAGGTTAGAAAGTAACTGAAAGTACTTCTGCGGATTTAAGGATTGTTTGTAATTGTTTGTAAACCGTTAAAAATATTATTTCAATTATAATTATAATTATATATACATATGAAAATTTATAAATAAATAATTAAAAATACAGTATTTAAAAGCTTATAAAAATATATGTATAACCGTCACTTAGGAGCGCTTTCAACCAACTTGTGGCAAAAAAGCGCTCCTAAGTGACGGTGATACATATATTTTTTATAAGCTTTTAAATACTGTCTTTTTAAATATTTATTTATAAATTTGCGTATATTATTTTTAAGAAATACAGACATCGATTTATAATATATATATATATATATATATATATATATATATATATATATATATATATCATGGATTGCCCAAGAATAGAGACTCCATTTAGTTCAAGTCAAATTCGATCATAAAGCAAATTAATATTCATATAAAGAAAATAACTTTGTGTTTATGATCATAAAATTCCTAAATTATACGAGTATGTTTTTTTATCATAAATTAGTTAGTAAGAAATGCTAGCTCAAAGTAATATAAACCTGGAATAACAATTTAGATACCAACTGATTTATACATGTGAGATATTAATGTTTACATTATGTATTAGTTAAAGTTTATTAATCAATATATGTACTATTTGTTATTAATATTCTCAATTTATTGAGTAAATAATATTCAGGACTGATTATTCAATATAATAGCTACAGTTATTTATTCACAATAAGTAAACGGTGTTATTGATATAATAAAAAAACAATATTTCAAAATGAAGTAATTGTATAAATGTTTGGACTTATGATGATGTAAAACAGTAGAATTATCTTTTGCACCAGCATAAATATTTATATCTAGATAACTATAATGTAATTATGTGTAACTTTCACACTTCATAAAATTCATGATCTGAAGATATTGGAAGCAATTTATTACTATTAGAATATAATACAATTTCATATTCAGAATATATGGCAATAATAATTCAGCCAGATAATTCTCACGGAACATACCTTAGAGGCAGTTAACTTTCAATTTACAAGGAGTGCATGGTTATAATTGCTTTAAGGAAATAACCATTTCTCTATCTGTTATTATGTGTTCTTATTCTTAGATATAAGACTACACAAGCATGCACAATATGTATTTACAATATATTCAATCAACATACATAAAGCAAATAATCCAACAGATGGCATCAAAATATAATAATAAGGATGCATAAAAAATTCAAAAAGCAGATGCTCTTTTATAAATAATAATTCTGTCTTTATATATTAGCTTTATTCCTTGGTTTCTTTAATATTATTATTGATTTTATTTTTGAGTATTTAAATTATTGTAGGCACAAAGGCATATATATAT
>JAQFVV010013489.1:10000-113010 GCA_028023455.1 Epiperipatus broadwayi | reverse complement strand
AAAAGAACAATTGCGTGGTGGAAAGAAGACACCATTGGATTTTTATGTAACATATTTTGTTTTCTTAACTAACATAGATATCCAGTTATTTATTGATCTATTTAAAAGCTTAAAGAGAGGTACATTTTAAAAGTGGCTACATATTAATATAACACTTAATTTCATAAAGTTTGTTTTTTTTATATATATCTTTACAACATGTAATATTTTAAGAATAATTGTTGAGTAATAAATGTAATATATTTTGTAAAACTATAATCCTGGAGAGAGGACATCGTTTGGCTGATTATAAATTGGAGTATCATTTATGGTAATAATTATATATAATATTAATAATTTAATGTATTTTGCTTTGTTTTCTTTAGATAAACCAAATATTATTTGATTGTTGAGTGAATTCATATAAATATTTAAAGAACATACACGCATAATGAATATCAATAATAGTTTTATTTTAATATGCATACTTTGATTTTATAATATAAATTTATTAACAAGCGTAATAAGAAGTTTAATCCAAAAATAATTATATGACTCTTTCGTGAATAAACTTTAATGTTTCTGTTACAATATTAGGAATTTGATTTATTATATTGTAGTATGAAGTCATTTATATTTTTATTTTGTAAGTTAGTAAGAAGTAAAAAATATATCTATATATTTTTTATTTTTTTCTTATTAGACAAGTTAAATTAATTTTATATAGAAATTTATATTTTGTTTGAAGGGTTTATCATATAGAGATGATGAGGATATAAGACGAGTTTGGATAGTCATTTTTTTAAAAAAATTGGTAAGCTGATACTGAAGTTAAATAAGATTAGAATGATGACTTGAAGATAGGATTTTATTGAGAGGGAAGTAGGAATAACAAGTAGAGAAGAATAGTAGTTTAAATGGAAAGAATCATAGAATTTTATTTTAATATAATAACTTTATAAAATTGGTAATTATAAATAAAAAATTTTGTCTTCACAAATTTTTTGAATAATTTTAAAATATTATTTTAAGAAAAGAAATATTATGTATGTATTGGATATTTTGAAAGTAGAGTACATATTATGAAATTACATCAGAATGAAGTAAATAATTATGTAATCCAATAAAAGTCACATAATATTACAAAGTTATATCAATCTATACACTAGTTTATATTTAGTTAATGCTAATAATAAATGTAATACATAATAGTTACATTATAATAGAAATAGCTTATAATACTTAAATGGAGTAGCACTTTAATTATTAAATTTTGTTTATTTTACATGTGCTACATAAGTGATATTTTACATAAAAGCCTTCTATTGTACTAAGTGATTATAAATGATATCTAGTAAAATATAAGTTCATAAACATAATTAAATGTTACTGATAAAACATTTATGAAATGTATGGATTATTTATTTTGGATTATAGAGATAACAACAATGTAAGTATCTTGTATTATTATTATTTTTCTTATTTTTATTTTTCTTGATTTCCCTTGTAATGTAAATAATGTATATAAGTTGTTTATTAAAGTTGATAAATAAATTTGTTTAAGTTGTTTTTAAAAGTGTGTCGAATTCATTATTTTGCACCACAGAATTTGACAACAGATAATTTGAATAAAACATATATATTTGCACAGTATGAATTAAATTTATTATTTTTTTTAAAAAAAAAATACAGTATTTTCTTAATATAATTTATAAAAATTCATTAACATTAACATATTATGTTATAATGGTCGTATGAAATAATTATAATACACAATATAAAAGTATAATATTATTTATTGCCACATATTATTAAATTATAAGATTTTATTATATTCTTAATTAAGATACTATATGAAGATAAAAGACATGTAGATGATTTACTTGTTTTCTTAATGATTAGTAGTATAATAAAATAGATGAGGTTAACTTATACACTGGAGATTGTTATTTTAGTTATTTATTATTATTATAAGTTAGGTGTAGTTAGGGTTTGATATTAAATCCCTTATCATGCCTATCTGCAAGATATTATTACTTTAAGATAATTAAAAGAACCTAGAGATTATTTAGTTATATTTCTTTGATAAAAGATTGAGATTTATTTATTGATATTATTGAAGTTAGTTAATTTTATAAAAGACATAGGAGTGCTATAGATGTATTAGTGAGATGATAAGAGGTAATAGTATTCTTATGCCATTGAGATAATGTCTTAGAAGACATAGGCTCAATGTAAATTCATATTGCCACTTTGTAACTCACTTCATAGTCTCATGATTTAATAAATACTTATTTAATTAGATGATGATATTGAAACATATTAATTTTCTGTTAGTTGTACTAAATCTGATAAGATATAGTATTATAAAAATATATTAATAATAGTTATATATATTTTAGCCGAGGATAATGATTTAATTGAGCTAGTCATCTTTTAAGTTATACTATATATTTTGGAAGTGAGGGGGGGGTACAATATATATATATATATATAAGAAAAAAAAGGGGGGGGGGGGGGGGGGGGGGGGGGGGGGGGGGGGGGGGGGGGGGGGGGGGGGGGGGGGGGGGGGGGGGGGGGGGGGGGGGGGGGGGGGGGGGGGGGGGGGGGGGGGGGGGGGGGGGGGGGGGAAAAAAAAAAAAAAAAAAAAAAAAAAAAAAAAAAAAAAAAAAAAAAAAAAAAAAAAAAAAATATTGTACCGGTCAAAACATGTTTATCCATCTAACATGAGCTTGAACTCACTAAATGTACTTCAAACCCAGTCAAGCCTAAGATTTAGGTCAGGGACCAGCCTGAATTCGAACCCACTATTTAAGCTCCAGATCTAACACATAATTTGTGAATAACATAATAGTGATGGCACATGAGAATTAATCTTAATTCATGTCGACTAGAGAGCGGGAGAAAACAATGAGACATCTATTGACTATGACTAAACTAACATATATATCAACTAGGCTGTACATTTGGGAAGTGGAGAAAAAAAGGAATTCAAACTACTCAAATAATTTAGACAATAAAATATATTTTAATATACTAACAAGTTATTATACATTTATAAATAAATTATAGACATTAGGTGTGTGCGTGAATGAGCAAGCGATTACATAGTGTCATTCACGCTTATTATTTCTCATATGCTCTTTTTATTAGCTAAATAATATATTACAAATAAACATACATCTTTGGTGGGTCCAATATTAAAAATGCTTAATCGAATATTAGAAAGAATTACTATAATACCAAGTGCCATTAATCGCTTTGGATTATGGTTCTAAAACATGGTGACTAAACATTTAATTAAGAAAGCATTCTGAGATTCATAATATACATATGATATAAATTATTTTCATGCCATTGAGGTCTGGGGGAAATAAACAAAGGACAGTTGAAAGATTATATTTGAACTATGACAAAAATATTTATTGAAAATTATTTAAACAATAGGGTAAGATGAATGCTTTTTTTACCCAAGGTATATAGATACTCTTTTAAATAGATATATTATCACACAGTGAGATTTAGTAGAAGATTGGAAATAAACTTAATTAATAAATAGAGTAACTGGCATTTATATATATAAGCAAAGCTTAATTTTAATATTAGGAGCATTAAAACTAGGTTATGAAGCAAAAGAAATAATAATAATAATACGAAGAAGTTTGTAGTGCTGACATAATAGCCCAGAAGTAATTAAGAGGAAAAAGGTCATGCTACTGGATGAAAAATGAAATCTCACACTTACTACTTGGGTAGTGCTTAGAGTAAAAGTGGATAGAATGGAAGGGCCCAGACTTTTGCTGGTATAACTGACGTGAGAGGCCTTCTTTATCTACGTAGTGTATATGCTATAGCAGAGCCAAACTTATGGGATCACCACTAGTGGCTTTTGATATGAAGAAAAATATGAATAGCATGTGCCAAACTTATGGGCCCACTGCCAGAGGCATTTTTATATGAAGACTTGAGAAGAAATCTATGGGTTCGAACTCGTCGTAATCCCCAGATTAAGAAGCACGGATATATAGAATGAAGACAGGCTATATGACAGAAACGTAGTACGAATGAATGTCCTTTCTAATGACATGAGATAAGTTTTACTGCCTTAAAAATAAATTACCCTTGTTTGAATACTATAATATGCCATGCAATTATAATATAGAGAGAGAGAATATTTCATTTAATAAAAATATATGTTAAGATTTTATATAGCAAAGAAACGTTAAGATTTAGATTTCAAATTAATAAAATACACATTAAGATTTGATTTAGTAAGAGAAACATTAAGATTTCCTCACCCTTCTCTTCTTCTGCTAGTTAAAATAAATTAATAACTGAAATATATAAATATGGTATTTGATATTTTTAAGCATACATTTTAAGAGTATATAAAAAATAAAACTAAAGTTATATATAGGGGGGGGGGGGGGGGGGGGGGGGGGGGGGGGGGGGGGGGGGGGTGTAAAACAATTAAGTCAACTTATTTTTAGAATTAAATAAATAATATTTTATAAGATTTCGAAGTGTTAATTAGCTTAAGTCTCTGGATTTACAGAGTTAAACAAATCAATTTTTATATTAAAACGAACCTAAAATGTTGATTCATAAAACAATCTGGCGAACGTATTAATTTACAATGCATTATATATGTATATTTTAAGGGGACGTTAATAACCTTTTGATTCATGAAAGTTTACTTAAATGACAGAAAAGATTTTTATAAATTAAGCTCACCAGTTTGTTTGAGATTGGCAAAACAATAATAATAATAAGAATAATAATAAGAATAATAATAATAATAATAATAATAATAATAATAATAATAATAATAATAATAATAATAATAATAATGAATAATAATAATAATAATAATAATAATAATAATAATAATAATAATAATATAATATATATATATATATGTAGATAAAATCAAGTAATAAATATCTGACCGCACCAAAATTAAAGAAAGTTTAAAAGCATATGAGATATGATTAGATATAAAGAAATCATTTGAGAGCAAAATTATACAGGTATATATATATATATATATATAAAGGCAAAGTTAAAGAATACATGAGAAGAGATCTTGATAGATTATTTAGACTAAATTGACTATTAGGTGGCGCCCCAAGCGCAGAGGAGGAAAAGAAGAAATAGCAAGGAGAGAGGGGTAAGTTTTAACCCAAATAATATATTAGGAAGCTTGGAAATTTACCTTGCAATTTTAAGAATCCATTTTAAAGTATGGCATGTGCATGGCGCAAAAAATTGAGGATCCAAAATGAATTTTTCTTGGTGACAGCAAACTTTTATTAGCATTCTAAAGTTCTGTTTAGACCTTTCTTCACTTGTAGGGCATCAGGATAATACGGTAGTGGCAGAGGCCCCACAAGGGCAGGTGGTGGATTTACTGCTACATCATTTTAAGTTTCAAGCAAAATGATGTTAGATAATCATCTCTCTAGAGTATCTAATCTCCCTGTTTCAATAGTAGTTAATCCTCTGATTCCAAATTCAGTCATTTTATACCTTTTCTTTTATCAGTTGTTTTTGAAGATGCAATTGTAAGATAATGTCCAGATAAATTCAAATCTATTTCCAGATTAGAAATAGATTTGACAACATGTTTTTAACACAAGTAAATCTTTAATCTACTTAATCCCATTTATTTTAAGTAAAACTTTAATTAAAAAATACCTCCCTTTAATTATTTTTTGGACAATTACAACAGTCACATCTTCCATATTGGATTTTATAAAAAATATATAGCTTAATAGAAAAACAAGCAATTTAAAAAGAAGAAGCTAAAAACGACATATAAGAAATATTTAAAAATATCAATATTTTGTTAGTGTTTTGTTCCTATGTATATATTTGAGCCGCATCTATAATACTTTAATAAAAAGAACTATTAATTAATAAAAAGAATTAATAAAGAATTTCAAACATGTTATTGAAACATTAAATTTTATAATTTAGGTGCGTATCTCAAATATATACATGAAATATATATACAACAAAAAGGAGCAGGATGGGATATAGGGGTTTGAATATAGGTTAGTAGGTAGAAACATGAAGCACATTCTTATGCTAAGATTTACTGTTTCATTATATTATATATATATATATATATATATATATATATATATATATATATATATATATATATATATATATATATATATATATTAAAGTGAAATAATATTTATGACTTTGATTAAATTGTTAATATTTAATATTTACTAACCTAAACCCCACAAAGATGCATTTTTTAAGATTTCCTACAGATAAAATGTAATATTTTATTTTATCTATATTTTTAAAATTGAAATGCTTATTCATCTAAAGTTCCAGTTTCTTGCTTATAAAAAATCAATGAATATTATTGTTACTAAAAATGTTTCCATACACAGCTTTACAATAATATCTGCATAAACGTAGAAATGATAACTTATTGTCCAAAAGGCTGTGTGATAATGGTTTATTATTAGATGTGATATGTTAAACTATTTCCATCATCTGTGAGTAAATATTGAATGGATGGAATATTTTAAACTTTATTTAAACTTTCCAAAAACAAACAACTTGTTAGGAATAACACACAAATATAGAACATAGATTAGTAATTACACAATATTTCAAGTAATGGTATTCTCCACTTTTCTTCAGGTGTTACTGGCCTATATGCAAAGTGATAATATTCACTTAGAAATTGAACTCAAACCTTTAGATTCTAGAATATTGAATTTAAGGCAAATGTTCTACCAACTGAGCTATTCTGTTGAATGTAACATATAGTATACAATTGATATATTAATATATGAGAATTGGTTCAAATCCACCTAAGTCCTTCAATTTTTATATTGTTTTAATATTTTTCCTATAAGTAAGATTAATTAGAGGCTTCAATACATTGTGTATTGCCAAACTGGATTGACATATAGAATTATTTTCCATTGTCATATGAGCAGATTCCCTTCAATTTTCTTCTATGCATTTTTTCTCTTTATCCAATATTGTTGTATTTTCCCAAATAAACATATAGTCATTAGTACATACATGATCTTCTACAATAGATACATCTGTTTTTTTTCTTTTTCAACCATTAGTTGTTGTTCTTTCAATCACCGTTCAACAGGGTGACATATATCACATCATTCCATATTCCCATCATATTTCATAGATGCAGTTGTTGTTCTTCAGCATTTCCAGTTTAGGCTTAGTAGAAGTAAGAAATGTGGTGTGGCTTTGGAAAGCTGTTCTAATGTTATATTGAATGTAGATTTTCTTTAGTTTGACTGTCATTCCTGGTATATATGGATACACTACCAAATTAATAATTGTTTTCCTTTTGATGTCTCTTTGTGATGTCTATTGAAGCTTTTTCTGATGACCACTGATGGATAACCAATCTTCATAAGCATTTGTTTTATGTAAATCTTTTCTTTTTCCAAATCACTGGTTTCAGTAACAACCCCAATTGATCTGTTCCATAGTGATAATACAATTACATGTGTAGTGTTTCTGGTATGATTGGATGTATATGCCTAGTACTTATCAGTGTGTGTTGGTTTTCTATACACTGTTTTTTTTACTTTGCCCTGAGGAAGTATTGTCACAATAACATTCAAGAATGCCAATTTTTTACCTTGTTGAGATTCCAATGTGAATTTAATTTTAGGAAATATGTTGCTAATGTTCATCCTGAATGCCAAAAGATAAAGAATATTTAAAATCTCTATCTAGAATTATCCTATATAAACCTATGAAAATCATTATTGTATATAAAAAAGTACCTTCAACATATTTTAATTTAAATAAGAATAATTAATAAAAGCATTGTATTGAATATATATTATTATATATATATATATATATATATATATATATATATATATATATATATATATATATATATATATATATATATATATATATATATATATATATATATATATATATATATATATATATATATATATATATATATATATATATATATGTTCTCATGTCCCACACATATATATTATTTAATTGGAAAAAAAAACATCTTTATATATATATGTGTATGTATATTATATGTGTAATATATATAGTTGATAAATTAATAGGTGGTGAATGAATATAATGTTGTAAGAAATGATATTTTAATATGTTATTTTTCTTATTAAATAATTAATATATTCAGTTATTTAGTTTTATTTTTTGGTTAAAATAAAGCAGATCAGAAAGAAAGTGTCAAATAAAGTGATCTAGATAAGATATTGGGATTTGAAAATGTACACGTGCAAAAGAGTGTGAAAGAATAAGAACGTCTGTATAAACACAAACGCTTTTACACCTATTTGTAATGACTATAGATTGCCAGCTTTGTTGTATTGTTTTTATCTGTATCTAAGATTTTTTTTTTAAAAAAGAGAGTGGTGCTTTGACGAAGTAAAAGGTGATTATTAATTTTCTTGTAAAATCGCGATAGTACATCAACTTGTCAAACTCGGTTTTTTTTATCTTTTATCTCAAGATAAGATATGTAGGTGGTGAGTTTCTTTGACCAAAGATTGGCAATATAAATGAATAAAATGTTTAAAAGTCACTCAGTATTATTTTTTTAGAGAGACAATCAGTCACTTAGTATTATTATTTTAGAGAGACAATCAGGCACTCAGTCATTATTATTAAAGAGAGATGTAACTCAGTATTATTAAACAGAGATGTAACTCTCACTCAATTTTTTTCCTCGTTATTAATATTGAAAAAAAAGAAAAAGGGAAAGTGGGCGATTTGATTTTTTTTTCATTCTTTAAAAAATTGAAAAAGGGAAAAGAAGGAAAGACTCTTGTATAAAGTCAAAATAGATGAAGATGTGCGGATATACAAGTAATTCCCAGCAATACTAATATTGGAAAAAGAGGGAAAATGGAACAAAATTGAATTTATAAGAAGAGGTTATTGACAATTTTATGAAATGAGATTATCATATTTTTCTGAGTATAATACCATGACTCTGCATGCTAAACCATTTTTTTCTGCTTCCTGATTAATACAGAATGAGTTAAAATCACTAATCTATTGTGGTCTCATATACCAATCAAATAATAACCAACAAAATGAAAGAGTTTGAAGCCAACCACACAAGCTATATGAAATGCTTATTTTCTGGATCCTGGTCTATTAAAGGCTCATTACCTTTGGATGAATGGAGAAGGGGAAGGAAGAGAAAAAGAAAATGTATAAAATCCATATATAGCCAAGTTTGAAGCCATGAATCAAATTTTTGCTAAAGTTTACCTCAGTCATCTAAAGTGTCTACAGCGATTACTTTTTTTAAAAAGGGGAGAGACAAGCAAATCCACCAGTACATACTTATTAAAAAGTATTTATAATAGCTTTTTTTTAAATGGTAGAAGGAAGCCAATCAACAATAAATAATTTTAGAATTAAAGAAACAAGAGTGTCAATTGATTCATGTTTATCTTAACAGTATCTGCAATAACTTTCTTTTTTATGGAGCAAAGACAAGCAGTTTGAAAATTCAAACTCAGGACATTTATAAGAAGTGAAAGTGATCGGGTAACTATGAACTTTCTTTAACAGATTTTTATTCTTACTTATTAAAAGTAAACATTAATTTACTGGTCAAAGCTATTTTCTTTTGATATAGAAACATTAAAGACTTGTTTGTCTATAGTTATTTGCAATATCACACAACATAGCACAAACATAGTTTAAATCTTTAAACTTAAATTTTTCATTATTTTTTATTATTTTTTTTTATATTATATATTGTAATGTTGAAATGTTGTTTTTTTTTTTTAAATTGTTCTTCAGTTGTTAATGATAATGAGCAACCTATAAATATATGCATTTATAATGTTTTTTATTTTATTTTATCTTGTTGCATATTAAAATTAATATCATGTATTTTATTTTCTTTTGCTAAAAGGTTGCAAAAATATTTTTTATATATGTAATTTGTGGGTATACATTTTGAACATATATGTTAACATTACCAAATGTGTGCATGTGTAACTGCTTATACAAACATGTCAAGAAATAGGTTATATATAAATAGTTTAAATATGAGAAATTATAAAGCAAGGCTTACATATGAATAGAAGTGAAATAAAACACATTGGATACATATGAAATTTATTTTATGATATAATAAGTTAGGAAAGACTTAAGTAAGCATTCCATAAAATGTATTTTTTAAGCCAGCTTATTTTAAAATATCAAGAAATGACAAACCTATATATTAAGTTCATTTGCTTGTGCTTATATAAATTTTTATATTATATTTTGTATTGAATTAATGTAATAATAAGCCATTTATTTAATTATTGATTTGATTTTAAAGAAAGAAAAAAAGAGTAATAGTATTAATAATATATATATATATATATATATATATATATTAATTGGTTTTCCGAGTTCTTATTAAAAAAATATTGTTGTGTTTTTCTTGTCTTGATTCTATCATTTTAATTCATCATCATTGCTCGCAGTTATTAAGTATTATCATTCGTAAATATTGAGCAATCACTTGCTAATATTAAGCACTCGCAAAAATGTTAAGTAAACTAGAATGTTGATTTACATTTAGGTATTTAAGGGTTAAGCTTGATAATAACCAAGTTTTAATAATTATAGGTGTATAAAGAAAGCTAAAATTATGTTGTGTCCATGAGTTTTGATCATCCTCATCAAAGATGGATATCATGTTATTGGTTAAAATGTTTCAAATAATACTATATAAGAGTTATGATTGCCATCATCATCATTAATAAATTATAATCACTCAATCTAATGTTTAACATAATTAATATATTTTAATAAATAGGAGTTTATGGAAAGTTGAATATTATGCAAAGAGATTCATGATGATCAATCATCATCACTAGTATTATTAAATCTTAATATTAACTATAAAAGTATTTTAGTAAATAACTATAAACTTATATAAATGCTAGTGAATGTAATATTTAAATCCCCGTTTGAAATAGGATAATTTTTAATAGATGCCTATAAGTTTATAAAGATAAATTTATTGTTGTGAGTTTATTAATAGTCTATCGCTAGTACCATCATCATTATTATTATCGTCATATCACTATTATTATCATTATTATTATGATATCACTATTATTATCATTCATCATTATTATCATCATCATTATCACCTTTATGTTGTGATAAATAATCTAGTTAAATGGCCATCAATATTAATAATGGTTTTCACGATGCTTGTTTAGAAGGCATTAATAAGATGATACTTGTCTGTTCATCAATATACATAAAATGAGCAAGCAATGTCTATAAGAGTCTTTGATCTATAATATAAATTTTTGGTAATATTGGGATCTTGGTAATTTTATCAATATAGATAAAATGTAAGAATGTCATTTTTTTCATTAGTCATCCAAGTCGTGTGTGATAAAAATGTACCAAATGGAGTTTGAACTCAGTACACTCTAAACAGATATTTATCTAGATTTAAAACAATCTAGTGGCGCTCATGGAAACACATACTTAGCTAAACTGTATAAAGAGTGATATAATCTCTTTCCAACTTCATCATATTAACTTTATATAACATATATTTTATAAGTTGTCATGAATAGCACCAGTGTGTTTATGTGACCATGAATGGCCTTATATGGTTGGAAAGAAGAATAGGAAGGATTCTTTGTTAAAAGAACCTAGTATGGGAGATAAGCATAATGCACTTCAGGAATCTCAAAGTGGGTAATTTTATTCAGTTGCTATATTTAATATTCTTTTATTTGATGGCAATGGCCAGTATGTTTTATTGTTCAAATGGACATCCCCAATATTTAGATATTATTAAATCATTAATGATGATAGTTTTTATTGTCATTGTTCTTATTTTATATGGAGAAATGAGATAACGTATTTATTTTATTACTAATGTGACAGAATTAATGTTTGGGATAGTTGCAATCAGGCTATAATGTTATATTTAATTAATTAGAAATAGACACCCAGATAGAGCATGATATGCATATATTCTTATTTATATGTTAGCATCATCCTTATTTAATTATAAATTGTATTTTGGCAACACAGTGAATTCATTTCTCATTTAGTTTACTTGGTTACAAATGATGAACCGCTGCAGCATATCATTATCCTGTTTAGTGTTTGGTTATTGAATTATGGCAACTATCATTTCATCACTCATCTATTTATCTATACTGTGACAATGTTTACTTGCTGTTACAAATAACAGATTATATAAACATATATGTTAATAATGGATCATTTTCTATCAATTTATTATTCTTTCTGTTACAAATGCCATCATCTTTCCGTTACAAATGTCTTCTTTCTGTTACAAATGTCTTTCTTTCCATTACAATATATATATATATATATATATATATATATATATATATATATATATATATATATATATATATATATATATATATATATATATATATATATATATATATTATACCAGTCAAAACATGTTTATCCATCTAACATGAGCTGGAACTCACACAATGTACTTTAAACCCAGTCAAGCCCAAGATTTAGGTCAGGGACCAGCCTGAATTCGAACCCACTCTCTAAGCCCCAGATAAAACAACTAATGGATAACATAATAGTGATGGCCCATGAGAATTAATCTTAATCCGGCTGACTAGCAAGGCTGAGCAAAACAATGAGACATCTATTAACTATGACTATATTGAAATATACATAAGCTTGGCTGTAATATGTGGAAGTGGAGGAAAAGGAATTTGAACTATTCAAATAAGTTAGACAATAAAATATAATTTAATATAATAAAAAATTATTTATATATATTTATAAATTAAGTACATTAGTATGTGTGTGAATGAGCAAGCGGTAGATAATTACATAGTGTCATTCACGCTATTATTTCTCATATGCTCTTTATTAGCTAAATAATATATTACAAATAAATACACATCTTTGGTGGGTCCAATATTAAAATGCCAATCAGTATTAGAAAGAAGTTACATAAGATTGCTATTAACGCTTTGGGTTATGGTTATGAAACATGGTGACTAACATATGATTTAGGGAAGCGTTCTGAAATTCATGATACATATGACATAAATTATTTTCACACCATTGAGGTCATGAAAATACATAAAATACATTTGAAAACATTTGATTATATTTAAACTTATGACAAAATATTTAATGACAAATTATTTTAATAATAGTAAGACAAACGCTTTATTTTCCCCAAGGTATATAGATACGCTTAAATAGATATATAACTTATGATGGTGAGATAGTATATGATTGAAATAATCTTAATTAATAAAATAGAAGTATTTGGCATTTATATATATTTTAAGCAAAGGTTAATTTTAATATTAGAGCATTAAAACTGGGCCATGAAGCAAAAGAAATAATAATACGAAGAAGTTTGTGGTGCTGACATAATAACCTAAAATAACTAAGAGAAAAAGGTTGTGCGTCTGGATAAAAAAATGAAATCTCACACCCCCTTCTTGGGTAGTGCTTAAAGAAAATTAGATAGGCATGGCATGGCCCAGACTTTTGCTCATATAACTGATGCGAGAGACATTTTATCTATATGAAGTGAATATGTATAGCATGTGACAAACTTATGGAATCACCATCAGAGGCATTTAATATGAAATAAATGTGGTTCCAGATAGCTCAAATATCTATGGAACAAGATCCAAAAAAAAATGTATGGGTTCGATCTTGTCGTAACCCCCAGATTAGAAGACTAGAAGCATGTAGTATATATATACAGAGATATGCTAAATCCTAGGAATGCAGTAATGATACATGTTTCTAACAACATTGAATAAATTTTACTGCTTTAATAATAAATGACCCGTGTTTGAATACTATAATATGCAATGCAATTATTATATATATATATATATATATATATATATATATATATATATATATATATATATTACTTAGTAACTAAAATAGTAAAATATTAAAATTTCCCAAATACGTTAAGATTTTGTTTAATAAAGAAACATTTAGATTTTCCCCCATCCTTTTTTTTCTGCTAGTTAAAATAAATCAATCTCACCTTCGTTGTTTTTACAATAACTGAAATATTTAACTACAAGAGTTGAAATTTTAAGAGTATGGAAAATATAAGAAGATTGGCAATTATAGAAAATAATTAATAGGTCACACTTTCAGAATTGAATAAAAACAAAACATTTCAAAAGATTTCAAAGTGCTATTTAGCTTAAGTTCTGGATTTACAGAGTTTAAACAAATCAATTTTTATATTAAAAACGAACCTAAAATGTTGATTCATAAAACAATCTGGCTAACGTATTAATTTATAATGAATCCATTATATATATATATATATATTAAAGGGACGTTAATAACTTGCTTCATGAAGATTTATTTAAAATGACAAAAAAAAGATTTTAGAAATTCAACTCTTTAGATTGTTTAAGATTGGCATATTAATTAGAAAGCATATATATAAAATTATTAATATTATAAAATCAAATAATAAATAAATGATCCCACCAAGGTTAAGAGCATATGAGAGAGAATTAAATTTATATAAATTATTTAAGAGCAAATTACATGTTATATATATATATATATATATATATATATATATATATATATATATATATATATATATATATATATATATATATATATATATATATATATATATATATAAGTATTAATTTAAAAGATAGAAAATTGAACAATACATTAGAATATTGATAGCAGGATTTGAGATTAGTGAGGCTAGATTCATTTTTAAATAGTAGCATAAAAGTTACCTTGCAATTTTCAGAGTCCGATTTAAAATATTGCCCATGCACGGAAATTGAAATGAAAGTACTTAAATAATTGCAAGCTTCTAGTATCATTAAAGTTCTTAGGTCGGGCTTTTACTTCCTCTTGGGCAGCAGAATGAGATGGTTGCTGAAAACGATGACCCAACTGGGCAGAGAAGTGATGGATTTATGGCTATATTATTTAAGTTTCAAGCAACATATAATATCTTTACAATAAGTTCTCTCAATTATAGCTAATCTCTTCTGTGATTCCAAATTCAGTCATTTTATACTTTTTCTTTTATCAGTTGTTTTTGAAAGATGCAATTGTTAGATAACGTCCAAAATAAATTCAAATCTATTTCCAGATTAGAAATAGATTTGAAAACATGTTTTTAACACAAGTAAATCTTTAATCTATTTAATCCCATTTATTTTAAGTAAAACGTTAATTAAAAAAATACCTTCCCCAGATTAAAACAATAGTGCTTCCAACCCCTAATTATTTTTAGTCAATTAACAACACTTGCTTCTTCCATATTGGATTTTATAAAAAAATATATAGTTTAATAGAAAAACAAGCAATTTAAAAAGAAAAAGCTAAAAATGATATATAATAAATATTTAAAACATCAATATTTTGTTAGTAAGTTTAGCTTCTATGTATATATTTGAGCCGCATCTATAATACTTTAATAAAAAAAAAAACTAATAATTAATAAAAAGAATTAATAATAATTTTAAAACATGTTATTGAAACATTAAATTTTATAATTTAGGCGCATATCTCAAATATTTACATGAAATATATACACAACAAAAAGGAGCGGGATGGGATATAGGGATTTAAATATGGGTTGGTAAGTAGAAACATGAAGCACAATCTTAAGCCAAGATTTATTGCTTCAATATATATATATATATATATATATATATATATATATATATATATATATATATATATATATATATATATATATATATATATATATATATATATAATTATTCAAAACAATACAATAATTAATACAGTAAAAAATATTTTAAAAACAAATATATACCATAATTTAATAGATGTACTTTCCACTATCTATGTAGTCAATATCAACTAGATTCAAATTGTATTACAAAAAAAAAACATTACAAATGTTTATAAAAACCATTACAAATGTATACAAAAAGAATTACATCATACATCAATTTTCCAACAATTTATTAATTTTTCTATTAGCAGCTTGTCTATTTATCAAATGTTGCTTTTGATTTTTTATTAACATAGCTTCTTTAATTTTACATTTATTGCTATTTCTTTCAATACACAAAATCTTAACTTTATTAAAATCAAAATCAAAACCATAATTACATTATGGTCAAAAAATACTGAAGGTGATACATCATCATTTCTAACATTCTCTTGTCTTGATTTTTGTACTAATTCATATAACAACCAATGCTCCTTTGATCTTTTCTACAATGTACATCAAGATTCACCTATATATGCCTTTCCACAAACACACAGCAATTTATATATTGCACAATTTTTATTTAAAATAGTACTTCTATTTTATGAATTTTTTATCAATCTACTTAAATTAGGAGAAATATAAAATGCAACTCGACATATATTTTTAAATATCTGTTTTATAAATTTCACTGGTTCACTACAAATAAATGGTATTGATATCCAAGTGCATTTCATTTTATCAATATTTATAGCACTTAACATATTATCATTATTATTAAACACAGTAACAATATTATAAATTAATTTATGATTATATTCAATATTTAATAAATCCATAGTAAATACATTTATGATACTTATTTTTCAGATATTATATTTACATAACCATTTTTGGTGAGCCAGAGGAGGAAACAGTATTTACTCCCAAAGATTTTATTCAAAATTTAGCTTCAACACCAAATATTTGTCAACCAAAAATGCATAGAATACCTTGCTTTGTATTCTTGCATTAAAAAAATTAGCACAGTACTTATGTAATCCAGCTAACTTTCTAACAAAAAAAGTCTACCATATACATGGATTATATCCTATTTTAATACTACCACTTATAAAAACATATAAAAATAAACATCAAACAATATAAGACCCATATCAATGAGACCACTAAAAATCAAACTGCTGGAGTCAATCATTAAATACAAAATAGTATCCTATCATATACCTGTACTATCTAAAATGTAGTTTGTTAAGAAAGGCTCATCTAAAATGCAAGCAGCCTTTCTATTAAAAAGTTATTTATGCTATCAGAAATAATAGTAATATATAGTCCAGTTGTCATCCAACTGGATATAAAATCAGCATTTGATATGATTCTGATTGAACTCCTTGTTGAAGCATTAGCTGAAACAGCAATAACAAGATCATTAATATATTTAATCACCATTCTTCTATTAGGTTGAGATACACATATTACACTTAATGGTAAGAATTCACCCTCTTTTGTACCTTGTGTTAAAGTCCACAAGGTTCTCCACTATGTGCTTATATATATATATATATATATATATATATATATATATATATATATATATATATATATATATATATATATATATATATATATATAATATAGATATAGATATAGATAGATTATAACTTTTTGGGCTGTACTGTGTATTGTTTTCCATTAAACACCAATATTTTGACGGTCCACCATTATCAAGGTTAAAATTTGAAAGAAATATCATTAAATCTTAAATAATAATGGTATTTCTTTCAAAAGTTAACCTTGATAATGGCAGATGCTAGTCCATCAAAATATCTGTGTTTAATGGAAAACAATACATGGTACAGCCCAAATATCCCCTACTGAATATGATAGAAAAAGAATAATCAGGCATATTGTGCCAGTCAAAATATGTTTATCCATCTAACAAAAGCTGGAACTCACAAAATGTACTTCAAACCCAGTCAAGCCCAAAATTTAGGTCAGGGACCAGCCTGAATTTCAACCCACTATCTAAGCTCCAGATCAAACACCTAATGGATAACATAATAGTGATAGCTCATGAGAATTAATCTTAATCCGGCTGACTAGCTGAGCTGAGCAAGTCAATGAGACATCTATTAACTATCTGTATTTTTATATTGGACTATTTCCATCATGTAATATGTGTGTTGAATGTCTTTAGAAAAGTTTAATTTTTAGTTAAATATTCCAAATGCATTCAACTGTTAGTAATATCACAGCAAACAGGTTAGTATATGCACCAACTGTTAGTAATATCACAGCAAACAAATGTTAATAATATCACAGCAAACAGGTTAGTATATGCACAACGTTTCGAGAGGTATTTTTCTCCTCTCTTCTTCAGGTGTTGCTGGCCTAACCAGTGACAGTACTAGCATGGGATTCAAACCTGGGTCCTTAGATTCTTGATTATTGAAATTTAAGGTAACACTGTAACCAACTGAGCCATCCTGCCAAAGGCAACAGTATGTAATAATTTCATATACTTATCTATGAGGTTTCTCCTGATTTCTCCACTTTTTCCTCAGAGCAAAGTTGATTAGTGATTTTCATACATTATGTATAGTCACACTAGGTTGGCTTATGAGATTTTTTGCCATTGTCATGTGAGCAGCTTCTTTAAATTTTCTTCTTTGTACTTTTCTAAAGACATTCAACACACATATTAGATGATGGAAATAGTCCAATATAAAAATACAGCTAGAACACCATCATCACAAACCTTCAGAAAAACATCTATTAACTACGACTATATTAAAATATACATAAGCATGGCTGTAGTATGTGGAAGTGGAGGAAAATGAATTCAAACTACTTTAATAATTTAGACAATAAAAATATAGTTTAATATACTGACAAATTATTATGCATTCATAAATTAAGTACATTAGTATGTGCATGAATGAGAAACTGGTAGATAATTACATAGTGTCATTCACGCTATTATTTCTCATATGCTCTTTACTAGATAAATAATATTTTACAAATAAACACACATCTTTGGTGGGTCCAATATTAAAATGCCAATCGAATATTAGAAAGAATTACATAATACTGCCATTAATGCATTGATTTATGTTCAGAAAATGGTGACTAACATATATTTTTCTAGAAGCATTCTGAAATTCATTATACATATTATATAAACTAATTTCATGCCATTGAGGTCTTGAAAATAAACAAAATACATTTGAAAACATTTGATTATATTTGAATCTATGACAAAATATTTAATGAAAAATTGTTTGAACAATAGTAAAATGAACACTTTATTTCCCCCCAGGCATAACTCTTAAATAGATATATAAATTACGACGGTGAGATTGTATATGATTGAAGTAAATTTAATCAACAAAACTAGAAGTAGTTGGCATATATATATATATATATATATATATATATATACATACATATATATATATATATATTGTGACCGTTCGATTGTTGTTCCAACTACATAATATCACCAAAACATAAGTGCGCTAAGAATTGTAACCTCGATCACCGATTAATTCCCACTGCACATTGTAGCTATTAAGAGCTGTAACCAAAAGCATATCATGCCATCTATATTATCCACCAAAGACCACAACCAAAATCTGGAGCAACTTACCACAGACCAAACTAATGATATAACATAAACTTTTTATGATTTAATTTGATCGCAGCCAGGGTGTACTGCGAAGACCTATCATAGTAGTATGATAAAGTACATTAAACAAATTATAAGTATGTAATGTTATTATCTTTCAAACCTTAATTTGCGATTTTCATTGTATGAGACCTGATGGCCGACCGTGTACAAGATGGCATAATTTGTGGAACTACATAAGATTATGAAATTTTAAACCATCTATATGATTTTTAATACAAATGCTAGTCCAGGTAAAGCTTTGCAATAAATAAACATAAATACTTGGGTTCTTTTTTTATAGTTTACTATATCACTGAGACTCTTATTATACTGACAAATGACAATTTAAAAACGTTAAGTAAATATATTCAATCATGTCATTATCTGGTAAATCTGTTTACAGGTTTAATAATCAATTTGTATTGTATACTAGAATCAACTACGCAAAGCTAAAATGATGGAAAAGGTAAATGGGATTTTATTGTACCTTACACATCATAAACTACCAAAGACGAAAAGCATCCAAATGTTTTCCCAAAATATCACTAAACTCTTATATCATGTTGACGATAGTATGTACTTCAATGTATGCTCTATCCAAGGTTTATGATTTCTGATTTTACGAATGACAAATAGCAACGGCACAGTAAGTTTAATTATAAATCAACGTTTATTTACAAATTTATGAATGAGTAATTAATTCTAATGTTATAATTAAAGACATAAATAAACAAATAAAATAAATAAATTATAATTCCATCGACTTCCTTCAATAACATATCATAGGTACGGTTTTTAAAAACCTAATCATACCTTATATTTCAATTTGATATAATGAATGTATTGAGGAAATTATACTAAATTCAACATCAACTCATGAAACATCTAATGTCATTTCCAGATTCAATAAATCTATACTGTAAACTTATAATAATATAATAAATAATATTATATCTGTAGGATTTAGCTATAATGCAATCATTAAATAAAGTGAAAATTTAAACTTACATTCGGGTAAATAATAATCAACCACAGTTAATTATTATGAGGTAACTTGAATAGAATGTCCTGCTACAATTTGATGATCTAACTTATAAATTATACTTACAAATGGAAGAAGATGATTTAGCAGAATAACTAAAATACTTTGCCCAACTTATATCTATGAAGTAAAACCATATTCCTGTGGATGCATTCATCTACACATAGGAATTAAATAACACTAAATGCTTTGTGGATTTATACACCATCATAAAGTAATAAGTATAATTACACAATTCCGCGGATTAACCACCAGCACAGGAATGAGTGTAAAATACAAAAAATGGCAATTAAGTAATCTGCGGATTAACCACGGGCACAGATTAATGCCTTTTAACATTATAAAACAACATTACTATTTACTTCACATTAAAGTGCAATATCATCCTCCTCAACCTATTCTGACCATTCAGAAAACACCAACATTTTAGCAAATGTGGGTTCTTGCAAAATAAAATGTTACACTAATCAGGACAACTAATGTACTAACTTATCTTGCTTAAAATAAAACATATGTAATATAATATAAGTAACATTAGTATAGGAATAGAAATCTGGAAAGACTCACAAAATACCTCATGAAAAATTGATACATCTCATAAATTCATTTAGTACTTTTCAAGCTTTTTCGCAAGCGCTATTCTTTTGAATAAGTATTTTATTCAACCCCTATTAATTTAAACTTAATAAAATATAACTTATGAACTTCACATGCAAGTTCATATAACGATAAAATTAAAGTAATGCATTATTTATCAAATATATAGCATTTTATAGTTCAATACATGAATTCTAGCAGGTGTGTGTATCACAAATTAAATTGTATAGCATTTTATAACTACAAATATGATCCGTGAAATCCATGTACGATGTGTCGAACAATAAATATCCGAAGTAATAGCTACAATTATAGTTGAATTCCATACATGTAATTTTATCCATTTGTATTAGTTATTATAAGCACTATTAGATTAACGATTTTACGTGGCTCCATAAACATGAAACAATTCCAAAATATCACACGCAGAGTTTAAATGAAAATGTTTTTTCATAAGTTATTAATTTCTACATTTCTCTATTAAAACTGTTCCAAGTTTATCACATCCATGCTAATATTTATTTATCCATGCTTAAATCTAGGAATACTAATTATAGCAATTAATTTAATCATTCCAAACTGACGATAAAATTAGAAAATAGCTTTAATTAATTATTTGAAGACTGTTTTTATTATCCAAATGGTAAACAAATTAACTAGCAAATATATTACTGGCATTGCAAAGTTAAATATCAATCAATACTATATTTTTTATTAAAATTATAAACGGAAATATTAAACTATGTTAATAACTTTAACATTTTACTTTAATTTAAACTTCTTCTTTTTTAAAAAGCAAATTTTCATATTTATAAAACTTCTGTAATTAATACACTTATTTAATTTTTCCAAATTATAGAATAATAAATATTTTAAAACATACCAAAATCTTGCAATTAATTCTGCTTTTAAACTGGAAAGCTCCGATATATTTCAAATGTAATATTGGAAAATTATTCTAAGCGATTTGATCCACCTGGTTAGCCAACTTGAACAGACTTTTAAATTTAGCAATATATTATTATTAAATACCACTATGTTATTTTTACGTTTATAGAAAACTTTGTAGTAAATCCCTTTACTTGTTAACTATTTTAAAATAAGCTTATCATATTTACACCATTTGTAGATTTATAGAAACATTATTAAAAGATGTTCTTGGATTTGGAAAATATACTATTAATTCATCATTTGATTTTGTAAAGAAAATTCAAAATATTAATATTAATAATAATGATAGTATTTGTACATTTGATATATGTGAGATGTACGGTTCAATAGATAGATTAAAATCTATAAAAATTATATTAGATGCTTTAAGGTTAAAAAAATTTGATGTTAAAAAAGTAAAATTTGTAAATGATGTATTATATTTTATTGATAAAAATATATATGCTATATTTAATGAAAATTATTATAAAATGGATTACGAATGGCCTATGGGACTTCCTGTAGTTTCACAAATATATAGTTTTGTGGTATCAAGATATGAAGATATAATTCTTAATACTAATATATATTGTCAAGGTATTAAAATTTATTACAGGTATGTTGATGATGTTTTCGTTTGTGGAAGTTTAGATATTATAAATGTATTATTCAATGAATTAAATAGTTTAGAAGGTTTAAAATGGGGTAAATCTTTTGAAGAAAAAAATTCAATTCAGTATTTAGATATTAAAGTTACACGTAATAAAAATAAATTAGATTATTGTATGGTAATAAAAGATATTGAAAAAAGAGGATATATTCCTTGGTATTCAAATGTGCCAAAGGCACATAAATTATCCGGTTTAAAATCATTTTTATTTAGGAATAATAAATTATGTAAATATAGTTCTGATAAAATAAGTAACATAAATGTATTTATTATGGATTTGTTAAAGGTTGGATATGATCATAAATTAATTTATAATATTGTTAATAGGTTTAATAATAATAGAAATATTTTAGATGCTATAGATATTGATAAAAGAAAATATACTTGGATATCAATACCATTTATTTGTAATGAACAGGTTAAATTTATAAAACAGATATATAAAAATATATGTTGAGTTGCATTTTATACTACTCCTAATTTAAATAGATTAATAAATAATTCAAAAAATAGGTGTAGTATTTTAAATCAAAGTTGTGCAATATATAAATGGCTATGTGTTTGTGGAAAGGCATATATTGGGGAATCTTGGTGTACATTGGAGAAAAGATCAAGGGAGCATTTGTTATTATATAAACGAGTGCAAAAATCAAGACAAGAGAATGTTAGAAATGATGATGTATCACCATCAGTATTTTTTGATCATAATGTAACATGTAATTATGGTTTTGATTTTGATTTTAATAAAGTTAAAATTCTGTGTATTGAAAGAAATAATAATAAACGCAAAATTAAAGAAGCTATGTTAATAAAAAGTGAAAAGCAACAGTTGATAAATAGACAGATAGCCAATATAAAAATTAATGAATTGTGGGAAAATTGATGTATGACGTATCACTTTTGTTTACATTTGTAACGGTTTTTTCTAATACAATTTGAGTCTAGTTGACAGCGACTACATAGATAGTTGAAAGTACTTCTATTAAATTGGTATATATTTGTTTAAAATATTGTTACTCTATTAATTATTGTATTGTTTTGAATAATTATATATATATATATATATATATCAATTATTCAAGTCTAATATATATATATATATATATATATATATATATATATATATATATATATATATATATATATATATATATATATACTTAGACTTGCTAAATTGATCAATGTAATTGCATAATGATCAATGTGATTGCATACATGGACAATATCACTATTTTTTCTCCCATCATCAATTTTTTTCACTCAGCTTAACTCCATCTTGGAATAATATTTTATAATTATTTATTAAATTGTGAAAGGGTGACTTATAATTTGTTTCCTATATAACTGCTAATCTTACTTCATTTTTCATATTCTTAAAATAGCAAATATAGTATTTAAATATTTCAGTTATTATAAAAATCAGAAAGGTGTGATTGATTTATTTAAAAATAGCAGAAAAGTGATGGGGGTAAATCTTAATGTTTCTTTTACTAGGTAAAATCTTAACATATATTTTATTAAATGAAATATTCTCTCTCTCTCTCTCTCTCTCTCTCTCTCTCTCTCTTATTAAAATATATATTATATATATATATTATATATATATATATATATATATATATATATATATATATATATATATATATATATATATATATATATATATATATTATAATTGCATGGTGTATTATAGTATTCAAACAAGGGTCATTTATTTTAAAGCAGTAAAATTTATTCAATGTTGTTAGTGACATTTATCATTCATACTGCATTTCTGTCATTTAGCCTATCTTTGTATATATATATATATTATATGCTTCTAATCTGGGGGTTGCGACAAATTCGAACCCATAGATTTCTTTATGTATCTCGTTCCATTGATAGTTGAGCTATATGGAACCACATTTATTCTGTATAAAATGCCTCTGGTGGTGACTTCTACATCTGGAACATGCTATGCCCATCCATTTCTTCATATAAAAATGTCTCTAATGGTGATCCCTAAGTTTGGCACATGCTATGCCCATCCATTTCGTTTTTCATCCAGAAGCACGACCTTTTCCTCTTAGTTATTTTTAGGCTATTATGTCAGCACTGCAAACTTCTTCATATTATTATTATTTCTTTTGTTTCATGGCCCAGTTTTAATGCTCTAATATTAAAATTAAGCTTTGCTTATATATATATATATATATATATATATATATATATATATATATATATATATATATATATATATATATATATATATATATATATATATATATATATATATATATATTAGTATAAAATATAATAATTGATGTAACTGGTATAAAAATTTCTCTGTCTTCTTTTGGTGATTTGATTGGCTTGATTTGCACTTTGAACAGATTACTCTCTTATATTCAAAATAATTTATTAGAGAGAATGGGTAATATTTTGCCTTACTTGTTGTCTATATTATTTTAATAAATTTAAATTGCTTCTTTCCATATACTAATTCATATCAAAATGTTTAACTTTTTAAAAATTTTGACAACACATTAAATTTGGTAAAATATTATTAAAAATAATAATAATTTTTATTTGTTTAAAATGGTCTTAAAAATTATTTCCATTGAATTAAAAAAAAATCATTTGTTCGACTAAATTTAATTATTAAAAATAAATACAGTAATTACGTATGCGTTTCAATGTAAAAAAAGAAAGGAGCGCGAATTAAAAAAAAAGATCATCTGATAGTGTTGCTTTTGGAGAGAGAAAGAAAAGAAAATGGTAAAAGGCAAATGGTGTAAATATGATAAGCTTATTTTAAAATAGTTAACAAGTAAAGGGATTTACTACAAAGTTTTCTATAAACATAAAAATAACATAGTGGTATTTAATAATAAGATGAATTGCTAAATTTAAAAGTCTGTTCAAGTCGGCTAACCAGGTGGATCAAATCACTAATAATAATTTTCCAATATTACATTTGAAATATATCGGAGCTTTCCAGTTTAAAAGCAGAATTAATTGCAAGATTTTGGTATGTTTTAAAATATTTATTATTCTACAATTTGGAAAAATTAAATAAGTGTATTAATTACAGAAGTTTATAAATATGAAAATTTGCTTTTTAAAAAAGAAGAAGTTTAAATTAAAGTAAAATGTTAAAGTTATTAACATAGTTTAATATTTCCGTTTATAATTTTAATAAAAAATATAGTATTGATTGATATTTAACTTTGCAATGCCAGTAATATATTTGCTAGTTAATTTGTTTACCATTTGGATAATAAAAACAGTCTTCAAATAATTAATTAAAGCTATTTTCTAATTTTATCGTCAGTTTGGAATGATTAAATTAATTGCTATAATTAGTATTCCTAGATTTAAGTATGGATAAATAAATATTAGCATGGATGTGATAAACTTGGAACAGTTTTAATAGAGAAATGTAGAAATTAATAACTTATGAAAAAACATTTTCATTTAAACTCTGCATGTGATATTTTGGAATTGTTTCATGTTTATGGAGCCACGTAAAATCGTTAATCTAATAGTGCTTATAATAACTAATACAAATGGATAAAATTACATGTATGGAATTCAACTATAATTGTAGCTATTACTTCGTATATTTATTGTTCGACACATCGTACATGGATTTCACGGATCATATTTGTAGTTATAAAATGCTATACAATTTAATTTGTGATACACGCACCTGCTAGAATTCATGTATTGAACTATAAAATGCTATACATTTAATTTATATCACACACACACACCTGTTAGATTTTATGTATTTGATGAATAATGCATTACTTTAATTTTATCGTTATATGAACTTGCATGTGAAGTTCATAAGTTATATTTTATTAAGTTTAAATTAATAGGGGTTGAATAAAATACTTATTCAAAAGAATAGCGCTTGCGAAAAAGCTTGAAAAGTACTAAATGAATTTATGAGATGTATCAATTTTTCATGAGGTATTTTTGTGAGTCTTTCCAGATTTCTATTCCTATACTAATGTTACTTATATTATATTACATATGTTTTATTTTAAGCAAGATAAGTTAGTACATTAGTTGTCCTGATTAGTGTAACATTTTATTTTGCAAGAACCCACATTTGCTAAAATGTTGGTGTTTTCTGAATGGTCAGAATAGGTTGAGGAGGATGATATTGCACTTTAATGTGAAGTAAATAGTAATGTTGTTTTATAATGTTAAAAGGCATTAATCTGTGCCGGTGGTTAATCCGCAGATTACTTAATTGCCATTTTTTTGTATTTTACACTCATTCCTGCACTGGTGGTTAATCCGTAGAATTGTGTAATTATACTTATTACTTTATGATGGTGTATAAATCCACAAAACGTTTAGTGTTATTTAATTCCTATGTGTAGATGAATGCATCCACAGGAATATGGTTTTACTTCATAGATATAAGTTGGGCAAAGTATTTTAGTTATTCTGCTAAATCATCTTCTTCCATTTGTAAGTATAATTTATAAGTTAGATCATCAAATTGTAGCAGGACATTCTATTCAAGTTACCTCATAATAATTAACTGTGGTTGATTATTATTTACCCGAATGTAAGTTTAAATTTTCACTTTATTTAATGATTGCATTATAGCTAAATCCTACAGATATAATATTATTTATTATATTATTATAAGTTTACAGTATAGATTTATTGAATCTGGAAATAACATTAGATGTTTCATGAGTTGATGTTGAATTTAGTATAATTTCCTCAATACATTCATTATATCAAATTGAAATATAAGGTATGATTAGGTTTTTAAAAACCGTACCTATGATATGTTATTGAAGGAAGTCGATGGAATTATAATTTATTTATTTTATTTGTTTATTTATGTCTTTAATTATAACATTAGAATTAATTACTTATTCATAAATTTGTAAATAAACGTTGATTTATAATTAAACTTACTGTGCCGTTGCTATTTGTCATTCGTAAAATCAGAAATCATAAACCTTGGATAGAGCATACATTGAAGTACATACTATCGTCAACATGATATAAGAGTTTAGTGATATTTTGAGAAAACATTTGGATGCTTTTCGTCTTTGGTAGTTTATGATGTGTAAGGTACAATAAAATCCCATTTACCTTTTCCATCATTTTAGCTTTGCGTAGTTGATTCTAGTATACAATACAAATTGATTATTAAACCTGTAAACAGATTTACCAGATAATGACATGATTGAATATATTTACTTAACGTTTTTAAATTGTCATTTGTCAGTATAATAAGAGTCTCAGTGATATAGTAAACTATAAAAAAAGAACCCAAGTATTTATGTCAATTTATTGCAAAGCTTTACCTGGACTAGCATTTGTATTAAAAATCATATAGATGGTTTAAAATTTCATAATCTTATGTAGTTCCACAAATTATGCCATCTTGTACATGGTCGGCCATCAGGTCTCATACAATTAAAATCGCAAATTAAGGTTTGAAAGATAATAACATTACATACTTATAATTTGTTTAATGTACTTTATCATACTACTATGATAGGTCTTCGCAGTACACCCTGGCTGCGATCAAATTAAATCATAAAAAGTTTATGTTATATCATTAGTTTGGTCTGTGGTAAGTTGCTCCAGATTTTGGTTGTGGTCTTTGGTGCATAATATAGATGGCATGATATGCTTTTGGTTACAGCTCTTAATAACCTTTGCAGAAAAATTGGTGAGTTGAAATGCGGGAGAATAACTAGTCTTGTATTTTGTCCTTTATAATGGACTCAATAGTTTTGAAGAGTAAAGAAGCCATAGATATTGGTCAGATATTGGAAAGCCCAGAAGGATTTTTTTTATATAAATGGAACTATGGCTGTAGAGTAAATGTCTGATATAGAGTAAATGTCTGATATATTTCAAAAATCTTCCACTAGAACATCAATTATTATATGTACTATGGGAGAGGTGAAATCACTTAGATAGTGAAGACCAAAATGTGGAATTCTGTGTAATCTAGGATGTGCTCTCCAGGTAAGCTAGAAGGCTTTGAATTATATGTATTTCTGTGGAGTTGTGATTTTCACATCCATTCATGTTAATTCAGGTGTCACCAATGTCAAAGTTCACACCCTGTAACCTTGACTTCAATAACTCATAAATTTTCATTAGCGTAGTAGGCCCTCCATAATTGATCTGATCAATTGTGATCATGGAAAGAATAGGCCTCTTAGTAGCACCAATTTTCCAATGGATGTGACTATGGGTCCAGTTATATTGTTTTGGAAAAATAAATTGTCTCTCTTTGTTGCACCATACTGAGTAAACACCATTTTATTCTCATGATACTGGATCTTAATGTCCATGATGTCTTCAATACTGATGTTAGTAGATAATAATTCAGAAACCTTACTTTCTATAAGGTCAAGTTTTCTAAGTAGGTGGTTAGGATGTTTGGTTTTTGTAGTGTAGGTATCAATTAGTGAGCTTAGAATCCCAACAAAGGCAGACAAAGTATGTATGATGAGATCAAAAGAATTTATTTATTAAAAAGGATGTAGACCTCTGAAAAGATCCACTTGGGAATAATAATTTTGTTTATGATGGTTCAGATTTGTTCTTTCCACACAAGAAAACCTTATTAAAAATATTGCAAATACTTTATATTGAATTGATAATAGCTCATGATGAAGCACCCAAAGCAAATCACAGTAGACATTACAGAGGAAAGCAAAACACTGATTCTATTGATGATTGATAAGGCAAGACTAGGATCATTTTTGATATATAAATATATTATTATTATTATTGGTGTGTTGCCTCTAGTTAATTTCAGTATTAAAAGTTTTTTTTACTTAATTAAAGAGTCTTACATTTATCATAGACCAATTTTTTATTGATCAGAAAGGCTGCTCTAATAAAAGCTATGTCAGATGGGAGATATTGTAACATGCCATATTGGTCCAGTAGCTGATTGCCAGTGTACTTTGGTCTGAGAGGCACACAATATGGAGATCAACTTTATCCAGCCATCACTTTATGGAAAAGGCATGGTCAAGGGAATTGAGGCCCCTAATGTTGACTCCACCAATATTTAGAAACATAAATTAGAAAATGGACAAAAAAATAAACAATAGACTTGTTTATAGCATTAATGTTCAATAAAAAGGTCATCAGTTAGAATCATCTGATCCATTAAATCTAGTGCAACAGTAGACTGAAGTTCAATATATTTGGGTGAAGTGGTTGATTAACTGACAATTGAGGTTTGATGTACCTTAGTCTGAGTTAAGTTAGTATTTCATTTTTGGTGTCTGTTATCAGTATTTCATGAGGTGAGTAAAGGTTTCCATCTGCTTTTGATTCAGTTTAACCTGGCTCATTTCTTGTTATTTTTTCTTAACTGGGATGTTTATTCATTGCTTGATGTTGAAGATCATTTTCTGAGTTTGAATCAGTGACTGAATTAGTTGCCTCTTCAGGCTGTGAGCTAGATGAGTCTTCCAGCTTTTTTTTCTTGCTGTTATTAGTTGATTGATTATTGTTCTTTATGTTAAAAGTTTCTGTGATGAAGTAGATATCTGCCAATACTTTGAGGGTTAGCTGAAATTCCATTTGGCAGAAGATGTGCTGCTCCAGTATGTTTTTGGTGTGCACTTATGTGAGTTTGTTATATACACATTTCATCTTCAGATGTAGTCTGTTATTGACATGATAAAATTTGAATCACCAGACTGATGCTGTGCAAACTCAGCTGCTTCAGTAACTACTAACTGATGTTGTCATCTTATATTTATTGCAGGTGCTATATATTTATGAGGTCTAATTTTCCTTACATGACATATTTGACAATTTCTTTAAGAACATCATTTGATAAGATGAGTCCTTTCACCACAAAGAAATCATTGTGGCTGGACTCTCCAAATTGAAATAAAGATTGGACACTTTTTCTCTTCTAATATGGAAAGAATGTCCAGTGGATAAAAACCTTTATTTAGTTTTAAGGTAAGGCAGCACTATTGTAAAGTATTTCAATACCTGCTCTTTTTTCCGACATATATCTAAAAATGCATTACTACACCAAATTTGGCTTACAGTTTTTGAAAATCCAAATAAGTAAAATTCACATAAGAATTTTGAGTCAGACCATAGGAATTCTGGGTCTGTTAATGTCTATCTTTACTAGGTATTGCTGTTTTAATACCAGTTGTCTTTTTCTAAATAATTCCTTTTGCATTAACTTATGGAAATCAATAATGAAGTATCACCTATTTGATAATGGTAAACCATTTTAATCATATCCTCAACTTGATAATTCTTTACAAGTTCAAAAAAATAATCATCTGTGAATATAAAAAGGTTACAGATGTCATCAGATAATACTTAAAATAAACTTGTTGTCACTATGGTAATAGAAAAATGAGTTACAAAAGTATTGGTAGGATTCTGCAATTAAACTCCTGATTGATGGCTAATAATTGTGCAGGTTTATACAATTATTGTTTTGTTTTGGGATCAGTTCATTCATTGTATCAGTAATATAGTTATCATCATTCTCATAGTCAATGATAGAGTAAGAAGAAGATTGTTCATTTGTGTTCAGCTTTTGTATGTCAATTTTGCTTTTTCCCATTGCCAATACATATCTTTGTTTATTCTTCTGATTACGAATGCTTATTTTACTTTGTGATTGTATATGTAAAATATGTGCATCTGATGATTTCTTTTAACTAACAGTGATAGGTAAATTAAATTATGATCCTCAACGCTAGAATCTATACATTTGATTGCCAAGACAGAAATTGGTAACAGGATTGAGAATATGCTGAAGCTGGCCACAAACATCATTAAGTTTTTTAACTGCCTACATTTGTTTATTACTAACCAATGTAATAATGATGCCTGAATTGGTAAGTCTTAAGCCATTGTTGGATTTTATTAAATTAAAACGAAAAATAAAAAGATATTTGATATATGTAGTCAATAAATTCTTTATTATAAAATTAGAAATATTGCTGACACAAGTTTAATGATATTTACTATAACTAAATTTGGAAGAACAACTTTAGGGACTTTTACGATATATTAGTTAGAATGGCACAATTAGCTATTCACCTTAATGAAATATATCAAATACAGATATTTTAAATTTATGCCTCAACAAACAGAACAATTATTTAAATATAGGTATTGCTTTTATCAGACTAAGAATATTATAAAATAACTGTGATCGTGATTTTAAAATTATAATTGGAATTGACTGAAAATTAACACTATTGTACATAAATGTATATATTAATAAAAAAAATAGAAATAGATATAAGCTTAATAGTGCAGTATAATTGAAAATAATTGAAAATTGATTCTGTTGAAGATGAATTTACATATTGATAGAGAAATACAATTTCATGAAAAATATAATTGGAAATTGGCAAGTAAATTTATAAAAGAGAAAAAAATCTCTCAGAAATTTACATGAACGTATTTATTTACACTATTACTAAAGATAAGAAACATTATAGTTTACATAAAAAACTCTCTACAAGATTATATAGTAATAAAGTGCATGAAAAAGTAGTTCTTGCAATAAATATATGTTTCAAAAAGCCACATATTTTAAAATGAAATATAAGATATTTTATGAAAAATGGAAAATGTTTTCAAATGTTAAATTTATTATCACTAACTGATGATTGCTGGTTTAGTATGAAATATGTATATTGGTGATTATTTATCTTTTTAACATGTGTGTGATCAAGTGGGTCAGCAATATGAGATGGCACTGAGAGTAGTGGGTCGTGTGAAAGTCTGAGTTGGAATCCAACATATATTACATATATAAATGCAGGTTTAAACCTGTATAAAATGTATTAATTTATCACTATTACGATAAAATCAGATGAAGAAATAGAAAAATTGTTAGCTAAGCTACATTCCTTATATATGAATTATAAAATTATAAAATAGAAAAGCTCAATATCTTTATTAAAAATTATAGACTTATCAATCTTTATAAGACTTTTATCAAAATCAAAATACATTTAACTTATATTAACTAATAGAATGAAAAAGATTTAAAAGTGTTTTTTTTATTAAATCAAAGTATCAAGATGAATGACAGGAATCAACAGATGAGTAAAACTTGGAATAATGTCAAATTCTGAAAAATATTCATGGAAATATAATAGCAATAACTAGACATGGTGACATTTCAAAGATTAATGTTTATAAAGATATCAGGCAACATGATTGAAAATATCTCAAACTTTTTTTCTACTGTTTTAAAAGTAGATTCTAGACTAAAATGAGAAACTAATGAAATTAAATAAAGAGTAATTATTTAAAGTCGCACAAATTTGCAGATTATGTAATTGTTTTAATAAGTAATGTTTCATAGCTTCATGAAATGTTATATAGTTGATAGATTTAAAAAAAAAAGATTTTAGTCATATTCTAAAGGAAAATAATAAAATTAATGTTCACTGATTTGTTAGAAATAATAGAAATAAATAAGATGTTTCAATAGCAAATAATTATGGTCTGAAAATTATATAAATGAACATATGCTGAATGAAATAATTTTTGGGATATTAATAAAAAGGTAATACAAAAATTTAATAACATAGTGTAAAGGAATAAAGAAAAATGATAAAATACAAGATAAGATATGAAATACACACAATTGATATTTGTAAAGTAATAAGAGATTAAATAAATCTGATTTGATTAGGCATCTAAACAACATAGAAGTAAAAGGCTATCAATGAATTATAAAAGTTTTAAGAGGTCTTTATATATGGGGATAAAGTAAATAAATTTACAGAAAAATGGAAAAATGAAGGTGTGGATCTAAAAACTTTAATAAAACTTCAAAATGGCATTTAGAAAATGATTAATAAAGTATAAAACTAATGGTAATTAATCCTTTTTTGGTGAAATTCAAATGAAAAAAAGGGACTGCTTTTGTTATTGACGATTAATAATTTATGATATCTAATATAAATATAAGTAAATTAAACATAGATTACTGTATGGCATATGTTTTGCATTATAAGTAACTATTTCCCACCTGTCTTAGTATTTATAATAACATATTATATATTCTACATTTATATTATTATAAAGTATGTATTAATTTGATTTTTAACAGTTTTAAAATGTAATGTTTTATTTTTTAGTGATTTACAAATAAACATATAATAAATTTTAATTGTGTGTATGTATATATATATATATATATATATATATATATATATATATATGTATAAATTTATTATATGAATATATATATATATATATATATATATATATATATATATATTCTGGAATTTTAACAGGAATTTAATTGTTTAAATAATTTATATTTTCTGATGCTCACCGAATAAAAAGAAAATAATATATTAAATTTTAATTAGTTGCTTTACATATAAGAAAAAATGCAATTAAAGTAAATAAAATATTCAAACCATAATGAATAGCAAAATTAATTATTATTTTTAAATAACAAAATTTCGTGTAATAGGTAAAAAAAAGATAAGTCTAAATTGAGGAAAAACAATGTCGAAAATAATTAAAAAAAAAAAGAATTGGTTTTACTGAAATATTTATATTTTTAAATAAACATATTAATGATTAATGTATTATATTTTCAGTGATAAACATAAATAACTAAAAGCAATAAATAAAAGACATGCTAATTATAATAAAAAATTTACAAAGAAGTTCTATATATATAGTATCTGTAAACGGGATGGTACCTATTCAGATGGTTCATAGAATTACAGACAAATGAATAAATTTATTCATAAAATAAATTCTCTTCATATAAAACAACTAGCTATCCAATTTTATGCTATACTCTATATCTTGTTAATGAAATAGAATAAAAGATATTTAATTATTTTAAATAAATATGATTAAGTTTGATGTTGATGGTTATCAAAATGTGTTTCTTTTACTTACTAGTCATAATAAACTAAATCATCACTCTTATCCATAAGTATTGAATTTGAACTATATCATTCCATAATGCTGAACATCACTTCTATACTCAAAAAACTAGATATAATATCCGTTGGCAACACCTTCTAAATTTAATATCATTAACAAGTTCACATTTCTGCAGTAATCTGTGTCAACTAAAGCTTTGACATGCTAACTTTCCCACAATTCCATGATCTTAACATTTGCTGCTTGCCTGATAATTAAGTCATGTTTATATTTATATATTAGCATAGCCTCATTTATTTTTCTTTTATTGTTATTTTTTTCAATTTGCAATTTTTCTACACTGTTAAAATTGAAGTCAAAACCATAAATACATAATTTATTATGGTTGTAAAAAACAGATGCTGAAATATTATAATCTACTATGCAATTTTGTTTCGATTTCTGAACACGTTTTAATAATAGCAAGTGTTCTTTAGTTGTTTTTTCCCAACATACATCTAGATTCACCATATATTTACTGCCACACCTTCATATCCATTTATAAATGGCACAGTTTTTATTTATAAATGAGGTTTTATCTTTGGAGTTATTTATTAATTTGTTCAATGTAGGAGGTGTGTAAAATGCAACATCATATATATCTTTATAATTTTTTTTTTATAAACATTACTTGATAATTTGAAATATATGGAATTGATATCCATATTTTTTATTAGCAGAATCAATATTGTTATCAAAAATTTTATTTTTATATTTTGTATTAAAATCAATAGTAACATTATATATGTGATTATAACTATAGCCAACACTTAACAATTCATTTGAATATATTTCAACATTTTTCCCTTTATGTGATAAATATTTGCAAAGACTATTATTTCTAAATAAGATGGATTTCAAACCTGCCATTTTGTGTGATGTTAGCACTTTTGATTTATATGGAATATAACCTCTTTTTACTATTGGTTTAATGGTCATATAGTAATCCAGCATGCCTTGATTCCTAGTTATTTTAAGTTCAATAAACTGAACACACATTAAATCTTCATCCGTTTTGATCCATCTTAGGCCTTTCAAATCATTTAATTCCTCAAGCAACTCAATTAATTGTATTTGGTTTACCACATACAAAAACATCATCAACATATCGATAATATGCAGTAATATTTTTTTGATAATATTCTTTTTTCAAAATATTTTCTTCATATGGAGAAATTATAAAATTGCATATTTGAGCAACAGTAGGTAATCCCATGGGCCATCCATTACACATTTTATAAAAATCCTTATTAATAACTGCATAAATATTTTTATCAATAAAATTTAATGTTTCAATTATAAACTTTATTCTTTTCACGTTAACATTTTTTAAACTTAATGCGTTGGAAATAATTTTGATAGATGCCAATTGATCAATTGATCTATACATTTCACTAAAATCTAGAATACATATAACGTCATTAACATCAATCTTAATGTTATGGATTTTATTACCAAAATCAAATGAAGAACATATTGTATATTTACCAAAACCAAGAATTTCTTGTAGCATTTTCTCAATTAAACAACAAGTTTCATAATAAAACACCTCTCCAAAATCAATCATTAAACACAATGATTCATTTTCTTTATGCAGGTTTAAAATCCTTCTTATTTAGAAATAATAGTCTTTGCGAATATTCATAAGATAAAGGCAAAAATATTGAAATATATTCGAATGAATTGTTAAGTGTTGACTATAGTTATAATCACATATATAATGTTATTACATATTTTAATACTAAATATAAAAATAAAAATGTTGATAACAATATTGATTCTGCTAATAAAAAATATGGATATCAATTCCATATATTTCAAATTATCAAGTAATGTTTATAAAAAAAAAATATAAAGATATATGTGATGTTGCATTTTACACACCTCCTACATTGAACAAATTAATAAATAACTCCAAAGATAAAACCTCATTTATAAATAAAAACTGTGCCATTTATAAATGGATATGTAGGTGTGGCAGTAAATATATGGTGAATCTAGATGTATGTTGGAAAAAAAAAAAACTAAAGAACACTTGCTATTATTAAAACGTGTTCAGAAATCGAAACAAAATTGCATAGTAGATTATAATATTTCAGCATCTGTTTTTTACAACCATAATAAATTATGTATTTATGGTTTTGACTTCAATTTTAACAGTGTAGAAAAATTGCAAATTGAAAAAAATAACAATAAAAAAAAATAAAGGAGGCTATGCTAATATATAAATATAAACATGACTTTATTTACAGGCAAGCAGCAAATGTTAAGATCACGGAATTGTGGGAAAGTTAGCATGTCAAAGCTTTAGTTGACACAGATTACTGGATAATCAAAAGTGCTCCTAAGTGGATAAATTTTTTTAATTATTTAGTTACTGTTTTTACAAAAATATTCAGTTATATAATTACGTACATTGTTTTAAAAATACAGACATTGAATCATAATATTATATATATATATATATATATATATATATATATAATATTATGATTCATATACATTATATATATATATATATATATATATATATATTGGAATGTACGGGAGTGGAGAGAAGATAATTAGCATTATTAATTTGGCTTGAATAATAAAATGTTTAATAAAACAGTATATTGATTATATATTTATTTGAATGTGGGTGACAAGATGATATACTGAGAGGTAAAGTGTTACATATAATTGACCACGCTATTATGATTCATATGCTCTTATGAATAAATGACATATTATATGTAAATGGGTATATTTGGTGGGTGAGATGAAGATGCCAATCATTTGACTACAAAACAAACTTACAACAGATTTCAACTAACACTTTAGTTGTGGTTCTGAAAGGTGATGATTAATGTGAAAATTTATGGAGATTTTAAGAATCATTATATATATATATATATATATATATATATATATATATATATATATATATATATATATATATATATATATATATATATATATATATATATATATATATATACATAAACTATTCTCATGCCATGTCGATCGTGAAAATCAATAAAATACACTTTAAAATGGTTTACTCACTAAGGATAATACTTGAGAGTATTTAATAAATAACATACATTTAAATCAAGTTTAGTTGCTTCATGACCAAAATTTTTAACCATTCTTTAAATTCAGATTTAAAAAAAAAGAACACTCCACTCTTCTAACATATGTATACTTTTAAATAAACGGAATAGATTACTATGGTGGGATTTTTAAAATATGAAGGAAAAAAACATTATTAATTAAACTAATCACTATTCTTGGTTATATATATAAGCAAAGCACAATTTTATTGTTATAGCAACGAAACGAGGTCATTAAATATATAAATTAATAGTAATGAAAGGAACAGTGCTGATATGATGGCAAATGAATCTGAAGTGAAATTGTGTTTCTAAACGAAGAAAACAAAATGGCTAAGAGTCACTTTTCTAGGACACTGCTTAGAGAAGTTTAATTATGCTAGGTGTGGTCGCCAGGGTTCTTTAGTGTAACCAATGTGATAGGCCGTTATATGAAAATGATCCCGGGAAGATCAACTGTCCACAGGATTGGGTATAAAGAAATTCTATGGGTTCAATCTCATTGCAGCCCTCAGACTAGAAGCACATAATATTACAAAACTAAGCCATATTTCAGTAATGCAGAATAACACTATATCTTTAACAACACGAAATGGAAGTAACTATTTTAAGATACATGAATCTCACTTGAAGGGTATAAATTAGTTAATTAATGCTAAGCCATGTAATATATATGAGAAAGATTTAATTCATACAAAATTGATTGTAAAGAACCCCTTACTTCTTCCTTGCTATTTTAAATATAGAAATCCCACCCTCACAGATTTTATGAATTTAGAATAAGCAAGTCTTTGAAATATTAAGAGTATAGCATTGTAATATGAAATATTTATTAAAAAAACAGTAACAATAAGAAATCACCGTTTCAGAATTAAGTAAGCAACATATAAAATATTTAACAGCATTAATTTTTCAAGGATTTAAAACTTATGCATAAATAATACCCTTTTGATGCGTTAAAAAAATCATAAAATTAGGTTAACTTGAGAAACGATCTGGTGAGCATATTAATTAAGAATGTACATAAATGTAACTCAAAAGGATGGGGATTTACGAACCTCGACCCAAGGAGGTCTGAGTTGATAGAAAAAAAATAACTTTATACATTACGATCACAAGATTGTTTAGATTGACAATTTAAATTAATAAAATAAAACATAGTTTAAAATTAAGAAAGAAACACCACCAAAATTAAAGAAATGAGAGCATATGATAGAATTTACATATAAAAGAAAAATTATTAGTAGGAGAACAAATTTACATTAAGAGTTACCAAAAAAGAAACATTTAATTTAACAATTTTACTAACAAATATGTATAGCTGAGGATGAGATTAGTTTTAGAAGGAATTAGATGTAAATTTAATAGGTGATTCTTGGGTTAATTACTTTGCTATATTAAAGAAACCATTTTAAGAGTTTGGCTCCAGTATGGCAAATGAACAGGATTTTTCCAATGTAGTAGCAGGCATCATTAGGCAGTCCTCTATTATTAGATCATATTATCTATCATTTTTGAAGCATCAGTAAGATGATTATTGGCAGCAAGAGGCTGACCAGAAAAGGTGAGAAAAGGTTGTTAGTTTGACTACTCATTCAACATTTTGGAAAATAGGGTAGCATGGAATATTTTGATGACTGCTAATCTATAAACAAGTTTTTTCTAGGTGGTCAAAATCAGCTTATTATATACTGGCCTCAGGTATTTGAAGAATGCTTTTAATATCATATTTTTAATATCATTCATGATTTCTATCTAGTAGGATTTTTTTACATTTTTTTCACCTATTGTTTTGGAGATGAAACCGTTAGATAGTTTGTACAAAAATACATTCAAATCTATTTCCAGATTAGAAATAGATTTGATAAAATGCTAATTTCAAAAATAAAAATTCTTAATTTGATTTTCTTTTTTACTTTAGTACAGATTAATTAGACATTCTTTCACAAAATTAGAAAATGTAAAACTTCCACCTTTTTAATTATTTTTGGACAATTAGCAGTTGCATATTTCATCTTGATTTTTAAAAGAAATGAAATACAGTTTTTTTTTAAATACAGAATTTAAAATAAAAGTTTTAATTTTCCAAACTTCAAAAAATATTGTAAAATTAATATCATGTTAGTAATTTCTCCCATTATCTATCTATCTATCTATCTATCTATCTATCTATCTATCTATCTATCTATCTATCTATCTATCTATCTATCTATCTATCTATCTATCTATCTATCTATCTATCTATCTATCTATCTATCTATCTATCTATCTATCTATCTATCTATCTATCTATCAATCTATCTATCTATCTATCTATCTATCTATCTATCTATTTGAGCTGCGCCTAATATATTTTGATTTTATTAAAGTAATTAATAATAAATAATAGTAAAAAATATTAAAAGCTAAATTTTATAACTTTTTAGGTGCACATCTCAAACAGATCCATAAAATAGATATACATGAATATAGGAGCAGGATGGAACATTAGGTTTAGACATGGGTTAGTAATTTGATAAGTATAAAGGACCTAGAAGCTCAATCATTAATTAGGATTGACTGCTTCAGTATAGCTGTAAATTACAATCTTTCTTTCTGTATTTGTCTTATGTTTGCTTGTCTTTGAACCTGGTAAAAAGCATCTATATTTATTGACCCATAGTGATTCTTACATTTTAAATATTATTTTCTTACAATTGGGAACATTTTAATTTCTCTAGGCTCAATATTTGTGAGCAAAGAGAAAATATTTCTATTGTGAAAAAGAAAAAGTCAATTTCTGAACTGTCTGCAGTTGGTCTTTTATGATTAAAACATATATGGTTCATGCTGCAGATACATTTCTAGTAGTATTATAATCATGATTTTTATAATTTACATCTTCCAGAAAATTGTTATTGTTGTTTTTTTTTTCTTTATCAAAAAAGACCATTTAATAGTCATTTTTCATTTAAAACTTGAATAGGTCTATGTTTTCTTTTGTTTCCCTATTCATAAATTTTATAAACATTTAATAAAGTATTAAAGATTTTAAGACTTCTCATTCGATAATTAATATACAAAATTAACAAAGCGTATGCCACACTTGAATTAGAAGCTATAAAAATACACAGAAATTATTACACGCTAAGCGCTTTCGAGGTCATTTTGCCTCATATTCATAGCGGTACTGCGCTATGAATATGAGGCAAAATGACCTCGAAAGCGCTTAGCGTGTAATAATTTCTGTGTATTTTTATAGCTTCTCATTCAAGTGTGGCATACGCTTTGTTAATTTTGTATATAAACATTTAATATTTGATTCTAGAATTTAAAACTTTATTCTTTACTAATTTAATAAATTGGGCTTGTATTATTAGAACTATAAGTTTATAAATAAAAAAAAATATTCAAGTATAACATTGAAAATTGTAAATATAGAAAAAAGATTATAAAATGAAATATACAATGAGATTAATTTTCTTTTTTTTATTGGGTAAGTATTATAATATCATTGAAAAATAAATTTAACAAAATATTTATTGCATCAACTTCATTTGACAAAATTAAATTAAGTTATATTATGTTATCATAAAGCTATAAAATTCTAAAGCAAAATTTATTTATTTTTATTTATAATTATTTAATATCACAAAAGTTATATACAACTGTGTTCAATAAAATATTATCAAGCATATTCTTATTTCATCATTATTCAATTATTTCTTAAGTTGTAATTTTTAACATAAAATATATTTAAAAACAATATTTTTTTTTTAATAATTACTTTACATTCTTTTTCTAACATTAATTATACATATTTAATTTAATAAACAAAAAAATGTTTTCTTTTTGCTGAATACTAAGAACAATGAAACAAAAGATTAAAGACCATAATGCTATTGTTTTCTCAAGGAATCTACAACTCAATGCTTTGAAGTGGACTTTCAGCATTTTTGATAAAATTAATATTACATTTGTTTCTTTTTCTTATATCAAACGAATGCAATGTTAGCAAAATTGTACAGTGTTCTTTGATAGAAGAGCAAAAGAAAGCTCAAAGGTGATCAGATCTCTAAATTATTTAAAAATAAATAATTTCTTTGTCTTAAACTGTAAATTAAGACAATTAATTATCACTGAATTACTGTAGGAGAACAGTGCTTTCTATATATTAATAAGATTAGTTATTTTTTAAGTGTATGATGATCTTTATATAATATTCAAATATAAGTATATTGACTATCTAAAACTTAATGTAATTAGAGTAGTTTTGTTCTCAGACTTTCAATTTCTTTACAGCTATGCACTCAATCTTATACAACTAACAAACATTACCACATATATGTGAAAAAGGTAAATGATCACTAATATATGTATTTTTTGCTGAACTAGCACTTATCAGTTGGTCCAAATCACTATCTCCCACACATATATACAACAAGTGTTCAGTTTATGTTAATATTGCAAATGTTCAAATTTTAATGGTCAAGATTCAATCTCTCTTCATATTCCAAACTTTCAGCCATCCATATATTATATTTGAACATTACAGTTTCAGCTTGAATTCTTCCCATCCTTCTGTGCTTTTAAATGAACATACATTTAGGTCATCATGGTATAAAGATAATGTTGGCATCAACAATGGCTTTTAAATGATATGGATGGTTGCAAAGTTGGAGTGTGAAGAAGATTGAAACTTGTCTATTTGAATATTTGCTATCTTAATATAAATTGAGCTTTGATTATATATGTAAGTGTGTGTGAGTATATGATGGTATGTGTTATTATGCTTACCTCACATTAGCAACATTGATACCAGTATACTTGAAAATGTAGACACGTCAATCTTGCATCTGCCTACCATTACCATATATATTTAAAGAATAGAGAAAAAATAAAGTGAATATGGATGAAATTTACTTATATAATTATTTAAAATAAAGTTTGAAATAACTTTAAAATATTCATTAATTAAGTAATAGTATTTCTTGATATTTCTGAAATATTAATTATTAAAAATTAAATATTAATTAAGTAATAGTATTTCTTGATATTTCTGAAATATTAATTATTAAAACTTAAATATTAAAATGATTTTATTTAATACAAATATTTTGACTTATTGATTTTGACAAAAATCTAATTTTTAATTTTATAAAAAAATATTTTTTATTTAAATCAATGATCATTTATTTCTTGTAATGCACTTGAAATTATAGTGTTTATTGTAATATGTTTTTATTTAACAAATTAAGAAAGTATTTTACTTAGACACATTTCTATTTTGATATAGACCCAGTGTTTTTTTTTATATTTTGATATAGACCCAGTGTATACTGATAACTGAATATTCAAGTACAAAATGTTAATCACACTTTTCAGATGCTATGTTTTTTAACATCACTAATTTGTGAATAAAGATACATTTAACTTTATACAAAATATTACTTTTGGCCATCAAGTTATATTCGGACTTTACCTTTATTTTATATGTTAGCATAACTACAAAATCATAAAATTTGAGGAGAGTGATTGACATTTTTTTTTTTATATTTTGATGTGAATAAAGAAAAAGCAAATTTTCAATACACTATATTCTTGTTTTGTAAAAATTAATAAGAAAATAAACTTAATGTTACTGCTTGTATTTTATTTTTTTATTTAATTCAAAGTAATAGAAGAGCAATATAAAGACTTAAGACCACTCAAAAAAATATGGACAGATGCATGTTAGGAGTAACAAGAGAAGATCAAAAATGCAATATATGGTTAAGATAACAAACATATGTTATTGACCTCATTGAAAAAATAAAAAGACTGAAGTGGAGTTGGGCTAGACATATTTCTAAAAGAGATGATTATAAATGGACACTTGAAATCATAAACCACATTGCAAGAGATTATAAAAAACCCAGAAACAGACAACATGGGAGATGGATAGATGAAATAACAATATGAGCAGTGGTAATGTGGAGAAGAGAAGCTAAAATCAGATAATATAGTTTGAACTTAGAGAGACCTTCATCCTGCAGCCTAATTGATAATGGTTTTTGATGATGATGATGTACTATAATTTATTGAATCACATTTATTGAAAATATGCAGTTTCAAAAGAAGAATATTTGTTGTTGGTATACATATTCATTAAGTTTAAACTCCATAAAATATATATTAGTGCAAAGTTATGGAGATTTCTCATACCTCAATATGTGTGTAGGAAACACAGTTTTTGTATCTAAAATTAAAACTGTAGAAGTTGAACTGAGTTGTGAAATACAGGAATTTGCTTTATATATTTATTAACAAAGTCATGTTCAATCAGTAATTCCTTGAAAATCCAGCCAACTAATAGATCCCAATAGTACATGTTGATCTAAGACATACAAATATAGAAATTTTCATTAAAGAAACTTGTTTTTATAGACCTAAAGTGTAATATACATTTGCACAGAAGCACAGAGGTACAAAATCTATTACTAAAAATAAATAAGCTTAATGTTGATATCAAAATGGTAGCCTTATCAACATGTATAGTGTTAATATTGATATCTGATTAAGAAGTTAATATGTGTGTATGTTTAAAAAAAAACATTTGAATGTTTTTGTACTTTGATAATTTTTATTTATTCATAATTATTTTTCTTTTAATATTATCGATAAAATAAAACCCAAAATTTAAAATAATAATCACTAGATTATAGGGGCAAATATAAAATAATAATGTTATGAAATTAATTATGTATTTGTTTGGTATTATAATAACTCACATATATGTTTCTCTAAATTAATGAACTGTAAATTTATTTAGGAAAAAATAATGTAACATTTTATATATTTTCCTTTCTTTCAAAAGTGAACTTTATTCACACAAATTATAATTATATGTGACAAATTATTTTATATAAATTTTGTTTACATGGTAAGATAAATAAAAACAAAAAACAAATACATGAGTATGGGAAGATAGTGTCATTAACAAACAAACAAAAAAGGTGGGATCTTAAAATACAAATTATTACATTTTTAGGGGGGTCCCCTGTTTGCAACATATAGACTTTATTGACTTTTATATTCTGTTACAATGATATTAACCATTATGATAAACACAACAAACAACCAGTATTAAAGACTCTTCACAATTGTGTTCCAGGTGTTGCCATGATTGATTATAAACTATTATCTGTGTAGTTTATTACCTGCATTACATGTAAAAAGAGGGAGGTGTTATTTCAGTTCTGTTAATAGTTCTTCAAAGTGGATTAAGGGATATCAAAGTGGATTAAGGGATAAAATACTCCATATGTTGATATATTTACTTGGCTAGCAGGTTTAGTTGATGGCAATTTGGCCTTGAAGATTCAATTGAGCCCATGTCTGTGTGGCCAACCAGTGTTGACAAATTTTTCACTCAGAGTATTTGGTTTCTTTTAATAGTTTGAAAAAAAGTTCTTTTAGATTGTAGTTTACTCATTTATCAAATACAATTTTGTTATGCAATGACCATATTTTGAAATTTATGAAGGTGGCTAGTCTTATGTTTCCATATATTCCATTTTTGATTGCTTTTCCAATTTTAATGCAAGCAATGTTTGAATTTTGTATCCTCATTAGTGCTTGGTGATGAAGGTGATTTCATGTTGTGCATTGATTAATAACATGATTTATGGATTCGTCATGCTTTTTGCACAGGGGGCACATATGATTTATATTATGTCCATATTTGTAATAAAGGAAAGTGCTGGTTGGCCAAGGCTCCAAGTTTAAACTTTATAAAAAAGTCAACTCATTTTGGTTCCAGTTTTATATGTTTAGTTACTTTCATGAAACTGGGGATACCTATTGTGAGCAGGCTTTCTACATTGTGGACCTTATCATGTGGGATGTTATAAATGTCCTAATATTTTAGTTTGGAACTGAAGAGTGAATTTGTTAATTTTATGTTTTCCAAAATCAATGAAATTTGTTTTTCAAACAATGTTTGATTATGAGGTGGTCAGTCAGTTGGCTCAACCTCCATTGATGTTATTGGACATCCCATATCATGGTTTGCATTAAACTGGTTTACTAACATGTTATATGTTCATTGCATTAAGAAAGTGGTGATTGAATGTAACTCTTGACCATTTTGAGCTCTAGATCTTTGAAGAAGTTTGAGGCTTATCACCAGAGATTTTCCACCCCAACATAGTTTTCTGCATTGGGTTTCAACTTCATGGATGAATGCCTTTGCTGTGGAAAGGCCAGCTAGAAAGTATGTTATATTTGGAAAAACTGCTGCATTTAATAGGGTAACCTCTCCCAACAAAGAAAGGTGAATTTTGGAAAGTGATGTGATAGTGTTTGTTATTTTTGCTAATAATGCCTCTTCTCACTCTTTCCTCATAACATAAGGGGTATATGACATTTTGAAGCCTAGGAACTTTTGAGGGAGAGCTTTGAATCTATCCAGGTACTGTTTTTCCATCTTGATTAACCACATGACTGATTTAGCCTCATTTATTCTTAAAGAAAAATCTCTAATGAAGTAGTCCAAGATGTGCTCTAGCCTAGCAAACTCATCCTGAGATGAGAGAAACATCCTGAGATGAGAGAAACACCACCACTTCATTCATGTAAGATATGTGACATAATGCTCTCTTTCAGCAATGGCATGGCAATTGCAGTGAAAGATGGCTCTAAGCTTAACAGCAATGGGTTAACATAGGAAAAGAACAGGAGTGCATGTAGTGGTGAGCCATTTGGAATGGAGACACTGGGCTAAAAACCCGAAGCAACTCGACTATCCAATGAGAGGAAAACCTCTCTTATTTTGGAGAAGGTTTTCAATCATTTTGAGGCATGCCATGGGTGCTTGGAGCTATTTTAGTACTCCAAGCACCACATCAACTCTGATGCAGTCAAAGGCCCTGGCAAAGTCTTTCTGTACTATGACTGGCCGAGACACCTTTTTTCTGTGAACACGATCGACAATGAGGTGGAACCTGCTGATGATATCAGCAGTAGAGCTCATCCTTTTAGCAAACTGGTAGTCAGATAGTTGGTCTATGATTCTGTCTTAAATTTCAACTTTGTAAAACCTATTACTTTTGTTATTAGTGGGATCATGAGAATTGGTCTTAGATTCTCCATTTCAAATGGGCTTTAGGGTAGATCCCACTAATAACATGGCTTTTCTCAGGTAAGTGGTCTATCATTTTCTTGATGATTGGTATAGAGAACATACTTAAATTAATGAGTAGAAAATTTGGGATCCTGTGTAAGCTAGAATGTGCCCTGTCAGAGAGCCCTTATTTTCAATAGAAATTATGGCTTCATTGAAGTCATGTTGTCCTTCATCAGGGGTACTAAATGTTTTGCAAAGAATGGCTATCCCAATGGGATTGAATTTTTTGGCATAAAATTCCCTAATCCTAAGGAGCATGGAAGTACCAACATATCTATTTCCATTAATTTCAATCATACTTGGTACTTTGTACTTTCTGTTGGTCTCAAGAGCCCACCTGAGGTAACCCCTGGCCAAGCAGTGTTGGTTTTCTGATATCACTGATTTTTGGCTCTATATTTAGTTTTAAGAGTGATTATTTTGAGAACATATTGTTTTTCATATGGTAAATTTTTTAGTCCATTGGCTATTCTGTCTAGCTTAGTGATAAGATGTATCGGACCTCTTGTTTTGGAAGTTTGCTTATTTATTAACATACTTAGTTTGCTTGAGAATATTGGACAGGCTTGTACTATTGGAAAAGAGGATATATTAACTGTATTGAAAGTAATATATATTTACAAGATTAGTCGAATTGATGAATTTGATGAAGTCAGCATTATAATAGTACGAGACAGATTAATTGTGGATATTTGTGGATTGTCTTGAATAATTTTGATTTTTAAAGCATAATAGTCTGAGAAAACCACTGGCTGTAGGTGAGCCTCTATTTTTGGGGATAAAGAGGATGAGATAAACACCAAGTCAATAAGAGTATGGGTTGTACTGGGGTGAAATGAAAAGGCACTTTTGGGGAAGAAGACCCTGCCACTTAGCAGGAGTTGATTAAATCTGGAGATGTACATTGTTTCAAATTGTTCATAGGTTTTGTTAAAATCTCCAATGATAATTTTCAGAAATGATCTGGTTTTCAAGGTTATGTTAATGGAATGAATTGCATTGAAGACTATTTCCACATTTTTAAAAAGGTAAACATTTACTAAGTTGAATGTTCATTCTTTGTATTGAATTACTGCTATGAGGCAATTTGCATTGATTAGTAAGATTCTAAAAAAAATTATAGGGGATTTTTTGTTAATGATTAGTATAATCCTACAAGTGGCAATATAGAAGAAGGAATAATGAAAATATATGCCAGAGATTGCATAAGTTGGATAACTTCTGGTGTCTGACTGAATATGCAGTTTTGTTTCACACAAGCACGCATATCTGGATATTGTTGACTAAACCAGAGTGCTAGGGCATATGCTCTATGACATGAGTTCAGGCCCCGGATATTAACTGACATGATGTAAAGCATAGTAGAATTAAACTATAGTGAAGCCATAGTGAAATCTCCCTTGGTGTGTAAGTCATTGTGACTGGCAACTGTTCCAGATTCATAATCTAATGAAGAACTGGCATCAGCAACTAAAACACAGGGGATGAGAGAAATTTCATCAATGAGGGAAGCATGTTCAAGGCTATCTGCATCAATTAGGGAAATTTCAGTTGGGGAACTTTTTGTACATTTTGCTCAGTTACTTTCAACTGATCAAAGTGAACTGTTGACAGGATTCTGTTTTTTTCTCCAGGTGTAGGGATAGAAAGAGTATGTTCAGCCAATAAAATAGGTCTGCTTCTATGGTGGTAACCTCACATGATGCTGAAGTGGTTGATGAATTATTTTTTCTATTCTCTTTCAATTTTCTTTTTGGAGGAGGGGATGGGAAGTTGATGTAAGTTGTTTTTGGATGTGATGATCACTGAATTCAGATCATCTGATATTAAATATAGCAATGTATATGGATCCACATATGAGAAGTAGTGACTGACCTGAGTTGGGATCAAGATGGAAGGAGCAGAGGATGGTAATTGAAAAATCACTGTAATATTTTTTGGTATGTTTACATTAGTTTCATTTAAAGATCTGGGTTTATTCATGTGCTCAATTTTTTGTATTGTTTCTGAAGTAGTTGTCAGCTTGGTTGTGCATTTATGATATTTTCTGCAGATTTAACCACAATCTGTACATTTAAGTGCAGGACATTCATTCATGAGGTGACCCTGTTAAAAGCAGAGGAAGCATTGTGGAGACACCCATCAAAAGCTAATAACCATAGGAGCTTTTTTTTATTGTACCAGGCTCAGAATGACCAATGGTGAGATATTTTGGCCAAGCATTATTTTGAATTCAGCTATGTTTGAAGCAACTTGTACTGCACAATCATATATTAATTTATAGTCAAAAAAGACAATCCTTCTACATGGTGCTAGGATGGTTTATAGATTAGATTTACTGAAGGATATGCTACAGTTTCTCACTATCACAGTAAGGTATGTGGGATGGTTTGGGTCTATTATCACTGGGGTATCTTCTATCAAGGGTTTTTAATCGGTTTATAAAAGATTCTTTTGCTAAGATATTTGAAACCTGAATTACTATATAGCAATCATTTGTGTGGAACAACACTTTAGAAATCGATTTCCAGATGTCACAAGATTTGAATGTCCATTAAAGTTTGAACTGAAAATTTGAAGAAGTAAATATTGTTATCAGTAGTCGATAATACCATGGCATTGTCATGTCTGTAGGTTTGAAAAGATTTCATAAATAGGACAAGAATTGACTGGTTAAATTTATCATTGATTGTGTTATATTGATGCAGGTCATGTTTATCTACCATGGAGCATTTGGGTGGATTAACATTTTATATATTTTAAAGACAAATGATGAACCAATAATTGAAAAACTTTTACATTTATATTAAAACAAACTCATGTGTGGGCATGTGTTAAATATATATTTAACATTTAATTTTTTACACATTGTTAAAATATAATAATATAATCATTTAGAATTAATGAAAAACAATAATTAATATATTTTGCATTGCCATACACAATTATTTGCACATGAGTATTTATGTATATTTAAGGCTACTTCAAATTTATTGTTTTGCTTAAGATTTGTGATGATAGTATTTTAGTTCCATTTATATATTGGACTATTTTCATCATCTAATATTAAGTATTGAATAACTTAGAAAATGTAACATTATTTAAATTTTCCATCTACATTCAACTGTTAGTAATAGCGCACATGGCCTGTTACTAACAGTAAAATGTACTTTGTAAATTTAAATAAAGTTAATTTTTTTGAAGACGGAAATAGTTTAATATATAAATGTAACTTCCAGCTTATGTTTAAGTTTCAAGAAAATTTAAATAATGTTACATATGTAGTTCAGTTTGTCAGTCTATGGAAATGACTCATACTGATTAGACAAAAAATAGAATGATAATCTGTTAGTATAATTAAAAACTTTTCAGAGCTTTATTTTTTTTTATTACTATTTCTGTTTCTAATTAATTATTAATATTATCAAAAGATATATAATTTATGCCAGTGAATTTATTGAATAATAGAATATATTACATTTTTGATATATATTTTGCCATTATTAACATACTTGCAAATTAAGAACATACTTATGAATTATTGAAATATGATATGTGGATGTATATATGTATATATATATATATATATATATATATATATATATATATATATATATATATATATATATATATATATATATATATATATATATATATATATATATTAATAGGAACTTGGTTCAAAGCCTGTTACAAGACAGAGAAAGTAAATCAGGCTATGTATGTATGTATGTATGTGTGTGTTTTGTTTCATGAGTTGGGTATATGGAAAGGACAACACAGCCTGCATATATATAGTTGTGTAAATAATAATAATAATAGTGGTGATGGGTTACTAATATTAATGTACATAGTTTACTTTCTCGAACTTATTTTATTCTTATTTTGTGGCATACATGTATATTGATAAATATTGTCTTGAAGGGGGCAAGAAAATGAATAAAACCTAGAGATTTTCAAATATTTTAAAATATGGAAAAAAAGAAAAAAAATGTTTACCTTCCATGAATCAATTAGTCAAATGGACTGTACTGATATTGAAATGGATATAGTTAATAGTTGGATTTTTCATGAAAATTAATAAGATTAATGTAATTATCAAGTTTTGAAACTTTGTGCAAATGATTTTTGTGTTTAGCTAAAAAAAAAGAACAGGATGAATGCCCATTAAAAATTTGAATTCTTGAAGATTCTCTTGTCTCATTATTAAGATAAACAACAAAGCATAGTTAGAAGGAATTTCCAAAAATAGCAAAAGTTAAAACCAAGTTGCTAAGTTTTTTTTCTTTTGTTCTTGTATTGGGTTAAAATATTTTTGGTTAGAGATAAAAGGAAACAAAACATTGTTGAGAGGGAGAACATTTTGTTTTTAGCAGTTGTCTATTTATTGCAGAAAGAAGGCAGAAGGCAATACATGGAAAAAAGTAGAGATTTATAAAAAAAAATTTGATCAGAAAAAAGAAAAGATATAAAGCAAATTTCATGAAATGCATGGGGTAAAGTTCTCATTGTGCTGGAGGTCTACATTAGACACCAGCTCCTTCTGTACCTTCAAGGCCACACAAGATATTAAAAGACAGATTGCCCTAAATATTATATTAAAAGGAGAGAAAAAAACATGACAAATGAATCCTGCACCTGACATTCACCATTCCACAGATCTGTCATGGAATGATGAGCTTCTTAATTTGACAAAATGGACACATGATTTTATCTATATTCACCCAAGGAATTATATGAGAAATAAAAAAAAAATATTATTTACAAAGAGTGAACTCAGAGATATTTAATTTAATTATGAAGACTCATCAAAATAGCAGTAAATATATTAGCTATTATTTACAATTTTTAAATACACAAAAATCAAATAGTGTAATAACTTTATATGTATTTTGCTTCATAGATTTTATTCTTTAACTATAATATCCTGTAAAGAGAATATTATGCCATATAAATGTGTGTGCCACTTTATAATTTTTTCAAATAAGCATAAATAGATGTCAATTTTAACAAAACAAACTTTATATTTGTTTTTGTTCCATGGAAAGAAAATCTCCACATTTGAACAGACAGCCAGCTACTGGCAGATATCGCTACACCCTGAAGATCATAAGTATACTGCTTTCAGATTTGAGAGACCCTCATACCAAGTCAATAACATGCCTTTTGATCTCATAAACAGTTGGGCAGGGTTATTAAGGTGCCTGGATCATGTGTTATGTCCAGAAGTAAAAGATCTGGTAACCATGTATGCGAATGATGTCACGATAACCTCATCCACTATAAAGTATCATCTCAGAGAAATAAACCTTTTTCTAGATGAATGCAAATACGGGGAATCAAAGTAAATCTAAAAAAAAGTATTCTGTGTAGGGAAGAATTCACATTTTTGGGTCACATAGTAGGGGCCCAGGGTATTCAACTCCACCACGATAAAGTCCTTCCCATAAGGAATTATCCAACACCTCAGTATAAGAAACAAATACATTTCTTTTTAGGACTCTGCGATTTTTATCATAATTTCCAGGAGCGATTTACGGAGAAATCAGAACCACTGTTGAAATTATAAAAGAACCATGCCCCTTGGAAATGGTCTGGGGAACAGGCCCATGCATATGGAGACATTAAAGAAGGTTTATTAAAACCAGTGATGCTGTTATTTCCTGATTTCCACTAGCCTTTTTTGGAGCAGACCAAAAGTAGTGGGTATGGATTGGGGCTACATTATCACAAGTTAAGGATGATGGTCAAATAGGAGTATTATATTTTATAAGCCAATTTCTCAAAGGTCTGGAAATAAACTATACAACTACTGAAAAAGATGCACTAGCTATTATATGGGCATTTCAGAAGTTCAGGCCACTCTAGCTGGGATCGAAAGTGATTGTAATTGCCATTCATAAGAGTCTTGATTCAGCTACTTTACTAGCAGCTGACTAGTACAGTGAAGTTTATTTCTCCAGGAGTATTATTACATGGTATGTTATTGTAAAAGATCAGAGAATATTGTGGCTGATATTTTCAGCTGCAATCCTGCTGGATGCTGGCCTCAACATTTAAAATGTGAGGATGTATACATAGCAGGTATCAACCCGGCAATAAATGCAAGAATAGAAAAAGACCTGGAACAGCTGGCCCATAATCAAAGAAGGGATGAGAAGCTGGCACCATTGATAGCTCTATTAGAAGCAAGGGAGCCAGTCAATATAAATTGAGTAAAAAAAGATGGAGTATTATCGAAAATGCGACAAAGTGCTTCAATATAAGATTTGAAGTGATCCCAAAGAATAGAGACCATTCCTCCCAGGACACTTGAGGGACACAGTGGTTAATCACCTACACAAACTATATGGGCATTATGGGACACAAAACAGTGCACCTGATTAGGAAATGTTTTTATTGGCCAGATATGCATTGTAACATCATTGGTATCCTGAACAAATGTGAGGTGTGGCAGATAGCCAAGCCAGTGAACTGAAATTATGCCACTCTCATGACTTCCATTATACCAGACAGACCTGGAGAAGTAATGGCCATCAAATATTACAGATCACTTCTTCCATTTAACCATAAACAATCTTTGGTGGTCGTATATGACCTTTTTCCTAAATTTGTGGCTGCATACCCTGTAGCCCAGACAAATGTAAAGAAGATGATTAGAAACCTGGAAAATAAACATTTTCAATTGGCAGAGAAACCAAAAATCATCCTGTTAGACCACAGTACTTCATTTACTTGCGAGTGAATGGGAGAGGTGGACACATAGACATGACATGAAGCATGTATTAACTTCCATTTGTAGTCACCAGTCCAACCCATGTGAGATGGTAATGTGGGTGCTGAGATGGTTATTTAGGATTTATACACCTGATAATCACCGTGGTTGTGTTAAGTCTTTTCCGCAAGTGTTGTGCTACATCAATTGGTCCATAAATGAATCCACAGGATGCATTCCAGTGCAATTACATTTAGGAAAGCATGTTCCATGGTTGATGAGGACAGCATTACCAGGGACAGAAGACCAAACAATAAACCCTGAGGTTGATTGCATATTGGCCTGCCAACAGATGATCTGAGCAAACAAGTATCAGATTAGAAGAACCCTGAAGCCTCATTATTACTTCAACATAGGTGATTGTGTCCTAGTAAAAACTATAGGGAGTGATCCTAGAAAGTTCATATGTAAAATGTTTGGCAACCTATATGAAGGCTCTTCACCATTGTGTGGGGTCAAGCCCGGAATGCATTTTGGGTGGATCCCGGGCAAGGAATCAAAGGTACATATAATGCCAGGTCGCTAAAGCCTGCATAACAATTATTAGTTAGAATTAGCTTTCAAAACATGAAGAATCTCATTGTGAAGTTTTTCAAATGGTGGCATTGTAACATGAACTGGGTTCAAACCTTGTTACAAGGGAGAAAGTAAATCAGGCTATGTATGTATGTGTTTTGTTTCATGAGTTGTGTATTGGGAAAGGACACACAATCTACACATATATAGTTATGTAAATAATAATAATAATAATAATAATAATAATAATAATAATAATAATAATAATAATAATAATAATAATAATAATAATAATAATAATAATAATAATAATAATAATAATAATAATAATAATAATAATAATAATAATAATAATAATAATAATAATAATAATAATAATAATAATAATAATAATAATAATAATAATAATAATAATAATAGTGATGATGGGTTACTAATATTAATGTACATATTTCACTTTCTCTCACTTATTTTATTCTTATTTTGTGGCATACATATATATTGATAAATATTGTGTTGAAGGGGGTAAGCAAAATGAATAAAATCTAGAGATTTTCAAATATTTTAAAATATGAAGAAAAAAAAATTTCATTTACCTTCCACGAATCAATTAGTCGAATGGACTGTATTGTTATTGAAATGGATATAGTTAATAGTCAGATTTTTCATTTAAATTAATACTTAATATATTATCAAGTTTTGAAACTTTGTGCAATTAATTTTTGTGTTTACCTAAAAGAAAGAAACAGGTGGAATGTCTATTAAAAATTTAAATTCTAGAGAATTCTATTGTCTGATTATCAAGGTAAACATCAAAGCATAGTTAGAGGGAATTTCCAAAAATAGCAAAAGTTAAAACCAAGTTGCTAAGAGGTTTTTCTTTTGTTCACATAATGGGTTAAAAAATTTTTGGTTAGAGATAAAAGGAAATGAAACATTGTTGAGAGGGAAGACATTTTGTTTTTAGCAGATGGCTATTGATTATTGTGGAGAAAAGACAGAAGGCAATATGTGGCAAAAAGAAGAGAATTATAAAAAAAACTTTTGATCAGAAAAAAGAAAAAATTAAAGGAAACTCCATGAAATGTATGGGGTAAAGTTCTCATCATGCTGGGGGTCTTGTTAGACACCAGATCCTTCTGTACCTTCAAGACCATGCGACATATTAAGAGAGAGATTGTTCTAAATATTGTATAAAAAGAGAAAAAAACACGACAAATGAATCATGTGCCTGACGTCTGCCATTTCACAGATCTGTCATGGAACAATGAACTTCTTAATTAGAATACTGAATTAGAAGACAAAATGGACTCATGATTTTATCCACATTCACTCAAGGAATTAGAATAAAAGTGAAGGAATTAATAATCACAAAAAGGGCACTCAGAGATATGTAATTTAATTAAAAAGACTCGTCAAAATAGCATTAAATATATTTGCTATTATTTCCAATCTTTAAATATGCAAAAATCAAATAGTGTAATAACTTTATACATATTTTGCTTCATAGATTTTATTCTTTAACTACAACATACTGTAAACAGAATATTATGTCATATACATGTGTGTTCCACTTAATAATTTCTTCAAATAAACATAAATAGATTTTAAATTTAACAAAACCAATTTTATATTTTTGTTCATTTATTTCTCTATTCTACATTTTATTATATATTTTTTGGCCTGAAATACATATTGTATGTTTTGAAATAGATTCCATTATTATTTTCCTAAGAGTGCATGTTGATATATGTTTAGTAATTCTAAGAAACAAATATGTTAGATCAAAGTAACAAAAAGAGAGAGATTTTAATTTACTTGATGTTATTTTCCAGTGGGTTATGCCACCACCCCTGAACATAAGCTAGTATAAACTGGGCATAATCTTAATTAAAGTTTAATAAGTTAATTTATTGTTAGCGAATTCCATGATTCTTGTTAAATAGCAAGATTGGCATTTGGGCTGTAGCCCATAAATGTGGACATTTGCACAGTGAGAGAGATAGTTAAGTTTGGGAGGGATCAAATTGGATTAATTTACATACATCACTGTTTGTATTTAGCAGTTGAACCCCTTTTCCTCACCCATTGAATTACCAAATATTAGGAAAACTTCACAAAAAAGGTAAGGATGACTCAGAACATGAGAAAAATTTGTATGGGAGGGGATGTTCATAGCTATATAAATGATAAATGTGTAGGCAGGTCAATTCACCCTCTCGAAAGAAATGCACATCAGAAGAAGTCAAATCTCAATAACTAGCTGATAATCAGTAAATGTAAAGTTTAGAAAATGAGGGAAAGAGCATTTTAGTTACTATATATATATATATATATATATATATATATATATATATATATATATATATATATATATATATATATATATATATATATATATATATAGTGACCATCTGAATGGGCACAAGGAATTGAGATACTGTTTATCTGCATTGAATAGTTATATTGTATTAAAAATGAAATAGCCTTAGAATTTTAAATTTTTTTGCTGGAGATTGTTTGAAGCTTAGATATGAATTGCTTATGCAGTTGATTGAGCACTTTATAAGTATTCGTTATTATTATTGTGGTTAGTGAAGTATTTATTGCCAGAAAGATGAGTTGTTATTATAGGAATTGGTAAATTTTGGCAGGAAAATGCAAAGTTATTTTATGCTGGTGTTTAGTATTGGTTTGAATGTTTTCCTAATCCCTTATTCATTGATACCTCTCCTTTTTATCCACATTAGAATCCATCTCAATTATATTTAGTCAAGATAATTTAATATTTATATTACAATGTATGGGCATGCATGTATGACTGCATCATTTTCACTTCATTTTCATCTTCTAATAACATTAAACGATAGTACATTTAACATGAAGACATTTAAGATAGAGAAATTATCTTTAATAATTTAACAAATATATTTGTTTTCAATGATTAATGGATATTTGGATAGGTGACTTATTTTTATAAATTAAATAAAGTATTAATTTTTTTTTTGTTTAACAGTTAATTAATATTTATTTCTTTCAAGTTTTTAAAAGCTATTTATTTTATTATCATTATTTTTTTGTCTTGATTTACTTGTAAAAATCAGACTGAATTTTTTTAAAGAAAATATTTTTTTTGAATATGTAATTAGCTTGGGTGCAAGAACATGGGAGTTAACCTTGGGAAGGGAAATGACCTTTTGTGAGGAGAAAATAAATATTTATATAACAGATAGCTTCCAGTAAAAATTGCTCATTATTGTGATAATTGCAGCCAACACTCATTATGATTGTAATTGCAGCCAGTTGCTGAAGTCAAATTGATTTAAAAAGCTTTGGAGAAAACTTCTAAAAAATCTTAGGAAATTAATTACGGAAGAATGTCTTTAATTGAAATGCAGGAATAAATTTTAAGAATGTACATTAGTTTTTCATTACTCTCCTTAATTTAAACATTTGAATTAACCACTTCATAATTATTAATATTTAAAAATGTATATTGTTGGTGTTAAGATGGCATTACTTTATTTATCTATAATTAAGAAAGAAGATAGAGTGCATGAACATTATTGTTATATAATTAATCCACATGTGTATTCTAATATATCTTGGAAATGTATGCAGGACTGTTTTCCAAAATTTATTTTGATTTTTCACAACCTTCTGTGTTCTGGTTTTATGAAAGTTAAATGTAAAATTAAGGATATGTGTATTTTGATATATGATGTCATGCGTAAATTAATTATAAAACAAGTGACAGTATTTATTTATCTGGTATTTCTAAAAATAATATGTATTTAATGAAAGAAATAAAAATGTGAATTATTTCAATAACCAAAGGAAACTCCTCATTAAATATTTACTTAAATCAGGACAGAAATGCGATGCAATTTCTGTTCTCTTTGATAAAAATACAGTATAGTAATAAAGTATTAATTGTGGAATTACTAATGAATCACAATATCTTAAATAAACTATGTGTATACTAGATTATAAAGTGTCAAATGCTAGTTAAGAAAACTATTAAGAATAATTGTGTGCTTAATTTAAAACTACTACAGAGTAAATGAAATAATTCCTGTTCAACTATAGCTAAAAATGTCTATTTTTGTCATAATAGAAGAGAAATTGATTACTTATGTGTGATATAGTAAACTCACAATAGCTCTGCTATGAACAATGGAGGTGTTGTATCATATTTAAGTTGTGATTATATTTTTTTTTGATTATCCTACAAAAATTCATTTTATGTTCAAATTGAGTTTGGAATCCCTCCCCATATTGTTTCATACACCCGAGTTAGAACTTTGCAAGCGGACATTTTTTTACTTTCAGTCACAGAACGAATAACTTTTGTTTCTTTATTTTTTTTATTGCTTGTCATTATTAATGTATATTATAGATAGATAGGCATACTTATTATGTTTTACTTATAATTTGGGTTATTATGATCTCCTAGATCATCTCAGAATGCATATTCATGAGCAGTGGATACGTTAGTAAAAACTGATTTTATACAAATATGACTTATTTTTCTTTTATGAAGGTAAAGAAAAGAAATATATCTTTTTTATTATATTGTTAGAGAGAGGTTTACATTTATTTTATGTATTTTATTATCTCAAAGTGAGTATTTTGGCTTTAAAATCAACAAACGTATAATAGAAATAGTTTGCTGATTATGATAAAGAAAGCTCGTTCGTAATAATTATAACTATTAAATTTTAAAAGTAACTTAAAGATTATTCTGAATTAAAGATTATACCTTAATGTAATATTTAATTACCACGTTGCTCGCATATTATATATCTTAGAATTATTTTTTTTTCTTGTATATTCTTGCTCGTGTGTGTGTGTTTGCACAATTAAAACACTTGTTTAAAAAGTTCAGTTTGTGAATATTTTATGTATAAATTTTGGATGTGTTGTATTCGATAGAATTGAATGGATTAGCATGTTATCTGTGTGTATTTATCTGCCAGCATGGAAATATAATGTTAGACATATAGAAGAGCTTTGTGAATGGAAAATAATCTGATTGCATTCTATATTTGTAGGGATGAGAGATTTTGGCTAAATAATATATTTTTTAATAATTTTCCATGAGTAGAGCCTAGTTTATATTATACACATATTATGAAATGATAGAATGACGTTATGTGATGTTTTTCTTAGAGTATTGGTGATGACGAAAAGGTTCACCATGAACAATGTATTTAAAATTAAATGAATTATTGTAGAAGTTTTAAGTAAAGAGTTTATTTACTCCTCATGTGAATTTAATTTGGAATGTGTAGTCTGTATAATCATGAAAATATAGCTCCGTGTTATTTAAATTGTGGTCAGATAAATAGCTAAGTCAAATTCTTGATGTAATATTAGTGTCTTATTTTATTGATGGGTACGACATTGTCTGAAATGAAGTAATTATTTAATATTGTCATGATGAATGGATAGTTTAAAAGAAAAGATTATTTTCTATTATTGTTGCTTGACACACACACATGTAATATGAACAATATCGCGAATATAAAGGTATAAAGTTGTTGAAATTAAATTAGGAAATAAATGTTTTAAAACACTATATTCATTTAGTACAGAATTATAAATCATCAAACCATCAGAATGAATATGATTTCATTGTTGTGCGTGAAAAAGTATTTGTAATCAAAAATGATTGTTTCATTAGTTAGAAAAAGTTGCTTTGTTGATGGCCAAATATTTTTGCTTGATTTATTTTATTAATTAATAGAAATCTTCTCATAAATATTTATTGTGCCAACAATGTAATACATTATGTAGTGAATGATATGTTTAAGTGAAACACTTAAACAAAACAAGTATGCAAAGTTAGAAGATTCAAGTTTTGTTGTTAATTTCTGATTTCAAAAGGGTATAAATAATGTTATATGATAAGATAATCCCAAATCGATGCTCAAAGTTTATTGGATAATTTGAAATCTGTAAGACAAGTAGTCCTATTGTAAAAAAAAAAAGAAATATCATATTAAACTACATTTTTTCAGTGTAATAAATGATTTGTTTATTTATTAAAAACTGTGTCTTAAGTTATTTTTGGGTACATTCGTGTTTCAATTTCCACAGCTCCACATTTCATAAATTATTATATAGTAGATATATTATTTTATAGTTTTGATATCAATTTTTTTGGTGTCTGACAATATTGTTTTCTTAATTCAAACATTATAAGGAACATTTACCACTGGATAAATATATTAGTAAGGTTGCCAAGTTGGTATATTTGTTAGATGATGATATGAGATTAAAATACCCTATTTCTGTCATTACCTTATTATTGAAACATGATAAAATATATTGATCAATTTGTTTCATTATATTTTATCGTACTTTAGAAATATAACTTATGGGCCAATGTATTTTATTTAATTCAACTGCATTTGTTAAATTTCATGAGATCTTATTGTTTATTTCTTGATTGGCATTAAAGTAGATGTTTAGATTATGATAAGTCAAGTCATAGAATTGTTTAGTAATATAATTATAGCAAGCTGATATATGTTGTACTTTGATGAAGGAAGAAATTAAGTTGAAAGAATATTTTAAGATTGTACTAATAAACATTGTGATTCTTTATCATATAATTAATTAATAAAAAGGATTTACATTATATTTAATGTTTTGTAATATTTCTTCTTAATTTACTTATAGTCATAAATCTTTTGAACTTCCTATAGCCTCCCACTGAGCTGAGCTGAACATAGACTTAAGTGAAGAGTCTCAATAATAATTTTGTATCGTATATCTTGTTATATTGTTCTATTCATTAATAGAACTGATGCCTGGGCATTTCGCTTATGTAATGTATATGAGCGGTGTTGGGAGTGTAGGTTATAATATATATATATATATATATATATATATATATATATATATTGTACCAAGATCGTATTGGTACATGTATCTAATTTTGATTAAAACTTATTAAAATAAAATACAGTTCATTAAAAGAAATAGTACGTAAATGTATAAAGAGATTTTTAATTGCAGTTTGTTTTTGACACGTAAAATTAAAAGTCAAAGAGTTTTTTTTCTATTATTAGTAGTTGAAATAAAAGTTACAATTAATTAATTAGAAAAGTGGAGGGGGTTTGCTTTAGAAACATCAAGTTAAAAGTTTATAAAAGAAGTTTGAAGGGTTTTTCTTACTAAAAAACAATTAATTCATAGTTACAGGGAAAATTAAATGAGGTTGATTTTCAAATAAGTAAAAAAAAATCTCTTTTGAGTTAAAGAAAGAAAATTCATCTTAAAACTAATATTGAGTTTATTAGAATAAAATATACATGTGCATAAATGATGAATTAATGTTAAATATAAGGAAAAGTAAAATATATGTGTGTGTTTGTAAACATAGCAAAATGTATGCATTTTAAAATCGAATAAATGAAAGTTAAAAATTTAAAAACACTCAATAATGGTTACTAATTAAAAATTTAAAAACAAAATGTGTCATGACTGCTAATTAAAGGATCTACAACAACATGTAATTAAAAGTTTATCTATAGGAATGTGATTAAAAACAAGGAAGGAATATTGACAACAGACATCGCTGGCAGACATCAAAATGCCAACATGTCTTATGAATAAATAGTCCAGTTTTTTATCGGGCAAACAGTTGAGAAAAAGTGCAGTTCAGTTCAGTGAGATCTTATCAGATTAAATCAGTCAATCAATCAGATGGCAATACAGTGTTAGAAATCTTGGAAACATATGACTTTACTCTAGCCTGAGTCCGATTGAAACAGCTAACCTGCACATAAAAATAATGCCTGCTTAACAACTTGAAAATCTGCTGTCAATATCTAAACATTATAAAGAAAAATACTTTGTAATACTAAGCACTAAACATCCTTAAGAAACTTCATATCTAGATGGAAATATTCTCACTTGAAGCAGCAACCAGTAAGAAAACAAAGTCCTGCTGAAAATAAAGTACACAGTAAACAGCAAGCAGTGTCCACATTCTAAAATCCTAGGTAATAACATTTTTCTTATTTTCATTTATGAAGTAGCCATTGCATTAGTTTGAAGCCTTTCAGAGTCAAGTAATAATGAACTATATATGCATGCATAAATTGACTATTGATATGCATGTTCTAAATGTCGCGAATGTGAATACTCTTTGTTGGATTATATTGATTTCATTATATTTTAAATGTCAAATGTTATTATTTATTATTTCTTTGTTATATTATATCACTATTATATATATCTGAGCCTGAAGTTATGATAAGCCCTTCTTCATATAAATAAGTTTCATATATGTAATTATCATTGTCTAAGTTAACAAGTTCACATAAATAATTTAAAAATAGAATAATAAATGTTTAGTAAAATAAATTATTTTGAAACTTAAAGCTTAATTTTGTCAGTCAATACTTTTTACCATTAATTGAAATAATTTCTTATTGAATTAAAAAGAGACTAGACTAGTTAAGGGATTTTTCGAGCACTGGATTATGGGCCTACTGTTCAAACATGTTAGTTCTAGACACTATCTGGTGCCCAGGGTTTACTCTGTAACAAATAAAGTGTTTGGATAGTAAGGGTTTGAATCTAGCAGTTGAGGTGGGATACAGTCTGGAAATGTGACGTGTTTTGTGTTTCATAGCTTGGTCTGACTGTGGGTATTGTTGATGGCTTTGCCATCAATAGTAATCTCCACTCTTCTCAGACGGGCCGGTTCTTTCATGTAATATTTATAATATAAGATTCAACCCTATTATAATGATTCCATTTTTGGTAGATAATTAGTATTATGATTATTACTACAATTTTTGCAAGTAAATGCAATAAAAGTATTGATGATTGCTGTTTAATAATAATATGTTTATAGTTTAGCATTCATTTTACAACAATTAGCCTAAGCTTTTATAGTGTGTTGCTTTAAAATTAAGTCACAAAAACTGTCTGTTGATAATTTGCAGTTGCCACACTAACTTAATTATTAATTACTACAATTTCTAATGGTGATCTTCTGATGCTTTGTTATTATTATATTAAGTTAAGATAATATTAAAAATAGTTTTTTAATGTTTTCATTTCCATGCTATAATATATAATATAGTAATTTGTATATTCATCATATTGTGAAAGCACCTTCTCTACAAACATTCACTAAAATTGACACATTAAAAATAAGTAATAATAATATTAAAAAAAGATAAAGATAAAAATATTTTTATGCTTATTGGAAAAATACAAGAAAGAACTACTAATATTTAAAAAAATATTATTTGACCTTATATATATATATATATATATATATATATATATATATATATATATATATATATATATATATATATATATATATATATATATATGTTGTACCAGGTTCGATCCGATGACACTCACACTTCATCTGGAAAATGGTTTAGCTGGTTTACAACTTTATTTGTAATGCATTTATAATCTCATTTAATTATAAATATTATGTGAATGAACTGGAACATTCAAGAAAAGTGGAAAATATTATAGATAGCTTTAGATGTCAATAATACCCACAATCTGATCGAGCTATGCAATGCATAACATGATCACATTTCCAGATCATGACCAACCTTGGCTTCTAGATTCAAACCCCTACTATCCAACCACTATATTTGTTTCAGAGTAAATCCTGGGTGTCAGCTAGTCCAAGTCTAACATGTTCAGACAGTACATTCTATAATCCAGCACTCGAAAAATCCCTTAACTAGCTCAGTCTATTTTCTGATTCAATAACAAAATATAGTTTCAATTAGTGTTGAAAGAATTGACTGACAAAATAAAGTTTTAGTTTATAAAGACAATTTATTTTAATTAACATTTACTAAACTAATTTTAAATATTTTAAAAATCTTAACTAAATTAATGCACACACACACATTTATAATTTACACACTATAATATCTTAGGAAAAAGCATTAAATATTATTTGAAATTTAAAATACAATGACATCAATATATTAACACATGAACACACACAACATATTTAACACACATATTAATAGTTTATCTATGGGTGCTATAGAGTTCTTAAACTTGACTCTTGAGGCTTTATGAATCCGATGGCTACTTGAAAAATGAGTATTAAAAAAAATGTTATTACTTAGGATTTTGAACATGGATACTTCTTGCTGTTTTGCTGCTTCTAATGAAGTATTTCTAACCAGTTAGATTTGAATTTTTATTGTGGAGATTTGATGCTGAGTATTCTGAGGCATTTTCATAAGACAATTAGATATTGAGCAGCTTCAGGTTGTTATGCAAGTATTACTTTTATTGGGTAGAATGGCTGACTTCATCGGTCTTCAGGCTAGAGAAAGTTGTATGTTTTCTCCGAGGTTTTAACACTGCATTCTTAATTCTGGATACATAATAAACTGAATAATATAACTCTCTCAAACACAACTTAAATGCAACTCAAACTCAACTTGAACTTGACTCAATCTCAACTCTAATGCAACCAACTGTCCAATAAACAAATTGTCTATTTAAACATGAGGCATGTTTTCATTTTGAAATCCTCCAGCAATATCTGTTGTCAAAGTTCTTTTCATTAGTAGCTAATCCTTTGGAGATAAGCTTTTTAATCCTGTTGTTTTTTAAATTTGTGATTAGTAGCCAATTGCTGAACTTATTGGTTTATATTTTTAATTAATAGCCATCGCTGAGTGTTTTTTAATTGTTTAACTTTCATTTATTCTTAATATTTAATATGCATACATTTATTATTTTTACAGTCACACACACATATATAATTTGAGATCCTTTCACTATTTAGCTTTAAGATGACTTTCCCTCTTTAACTTGATATATTTCAATTAATAATAATAATAATAATAAAAAACTCTTTACTTCTTTTATAAGCTTTTAGTTTGATGCCTCTGAAGCCAACCCCCTCCCTTCTTTTAATTAAATAACTGTAACTTTTATTTCAAAACTCTTAAACTTTTACTTTTATGTTTTCTTCTATGACAGATTTTTATTTAATAAATTTTTAAACAAAATTATTATGTGGCAACACAATGTTGGTACAATATATAAATGGAATAACTGTTACCCATTTCTTAATAATTTTATAATCACATTTGTGTTCTTTATAATTTTTATGTTAAACTCATATATTTAGAATTTACAATTCAAGTGAATTTAACTTATTACATCATTCAGTTTGACCATTTTTATAAATGACATTGATTCATGAGAATATTAGAACAAATATATTGTTATAATGGGGCTGTTGATTTTATATACTTTCAAACTGAAGTTATTCAACATAGTAAGATTTCTAATCCAATTTCAGTCCATATGTGTTGATGACTGAATGACTATGGCTGGATGGATTTTATGTATAGTTCAATATCAGATGGCTAGAAATCCAAAGTTAATATCTCATTTCTCATATTCTACATACACTTTTTGCCATGTCTTATTTTTTTTAGCCAATTAGTCTCTGGTAGATTGATGTTGACAATGACAGTAAATATCCTTCATTATTGAGAACAATATTTAGAGTCCTATCTTACTGATTGATTGCTATATCACAAAAGATGAGAGTAAACACACAGCAAATAAGTAGGCACTACTGACAAAGATCTTATATAAATAACCATATTAACCATCTTTAGAAGGAATTCTATATAAAGTTAGCATTTTATGCTGGCTAATGTATCATTGCCACTTCTGTATGCTTTACCTTTAGCAAAGATACATTAGCAATGTTACTTTTTTTAAAAAAATCCTGACATTACAGAATATATAAAAGAACAAATACAAAAAATATATATATATATATATATATATTATACTTTTACTGATTATTTGTTTTTCAAAAGATATTTCCTAGCACTTCTATCTGGCATATAAATATATTTGACATATATTTTTCTACTTTATTTAATTATTATTATTTTTTTTAATTATAATGTTAATTAAACTTCACATATTTTTTTATATGTCAAAGGATTGACCGGGATGTGAACATTGGCCAGTTGATTGGAAGGCAGGTATGCTGAATCGCTAGGCCACCAACGGTTTACTACTTTATTTATTTTCTAATCCTAATATATAAAATTTGAACAGCTAATAAAATTTTAATGATATCAATTTATCAGGAGTAGTTAAGCATTGTTTTTTCAAATAATGCTTTAAAGCTACAGAAAATGTTACAGGAGTTATCAGATAAAAGTATGAAAGTAGGCTAAAGATAAATGTTAAAAAGACTTAAGTAATGTTTAATAGCTTTTCTCAAAATATAAAAATAAAGATTGATTATGATGAGTTAGAAGAAGTTAACAGTTATAAATACCTTTGGTCAGATTATTAATACAGATGAAAATATAATGGATGAAATTAATCAAAGAATTAAACTTGGTTGGAGTGCTTTTGGTAGAAATAACTTTATACTAAAACGAAATATGCCTATGTGTTTGAAAAATAAGGTTTTTAATAAATGTGTTTTGCCAGTTCTTACATATGGATCTGAGACTTGGACACTTAATAGAATATCAATACAGAGTTTCAGACCACTCAAAAAAGTATGGATAGATGCATGTTGTGAGTAACAAGAAGGGATCAAAAATGCAATGTATGGGTAAGAGAACAAACAAGTGTTATTAACCTCATTGAAAAAATTAAAAGACTAAGTGGAATTGGGATGGACATATTGTTAGAAGAGATGATAATAGATGGACAATTGAAATTTTAAACTGGATTCCAAGAAATTGTAAAAGACCCAGAAAGAGACCACATGTGAGATGGATGGATGAAATAAGAAAGTGTGCAGGGGTGATGTGGAGGAGAGAAGCTAAAGATAGGAAAAGATGACACCTTCATCGTGAAGCGGGCTGATAATGTACCAGACAAAAGCTTTAGGATTCACGTATACTGACAACAAGGGTGCCACTAGTCTGAAAATCAGAACTAGACATTTATTTTAAGGGTGGACAGGATATGCAAACCTGAATGTGCTGGACTAGCTCAATCAAGCAAATGAGATTTTATGTTTTGCTCAGAAAGTTGGAAAGGTAGCAACAGAAAACAAAATCAACTAAGTAACAAGGAATAATTATTTTATTAGTAGCATGGTTAAATAAACATAAATTTAAATAATAAGCTTTTAAAATACACTTAAAATGTACTACTTGTACATTCATCAAAATTAAACTAAAATATTTTATATGTTTTAGAGAGCGATTTCCTGTGCATGAAAGAGTGCAAAATACTGACCGTAGCAGAAGTATTAGTAAGTATACAGTGATCTTATGCAAGACAAGGGAGGTTAGTTTCTTTCTTATAACCCATAGTAAGGAAAAGGCTGACTATCTGTATTTGACATTTATGCAAGATTATGTTGAAACAAAAAAAATGCAAAGGCAACTTCCAAAACATTAATTAAAAAAAAGAGTGTTGAAAGTTATTACTTTCAATCGATTGACCTCCCTGACAGTGAGACAGGCTAGGAGCTCATGATCTACCTATTGAAATGGTTATAACACTCATACATGCCCTTAATAAAAGAATTGGAAGTTTGAGATAATAAAACTAATGACTATTATCTTTCATAATATTTTATTATAAATAATTATAGTTTTTCGACATAAGTAGACCTAATAATAAAATGGGTCATGAGCTAGAAAATAATTAAAATAATCTGTAACATCAAGACTACTTTCTATAATAAAAAGGAATGTGAGATTATAAATAAATCTATACTATCTTACTTACTAAGACTTAAATGGAACATACAGTATAGGTTTGGAAATTAGCACTAATTAAAAAAGAAAAAAAATATATCAAACACACAGAAATCATATTACATAAGATAAAACTTGAAACACATTAATACAATAAAATTATTTAAATTGTAGAACCTAAGGTACCTTAATAATTTACTTAAGCACTAGTGCATGAGACTTCTTGAATATGGTCTTTTAATCTGGATTCCCTGATGGTAGGCTCAGATGAGGCAGTTAGTGGTTTCTTTGGAGCCAGTTCTTATGGCATTATATGCAGTTAATGGAGACACAAAATGTCTGAACCTATCCTGGCAAGAAGCTTAACACATCATGGTAGGAGTAAATATTATTGCTGTAGATTTAGCATTCATTTTAAACAGTATTTCCAAATTGGGTTTGGATTCAGAATATGCAGCAATTGTTCTCTCCTAGTTTTGCAGGAATAGTTTGTCTAAATATCAGAAGTTGTGCCTCTATCTGAGTTTGTGCAATTCTCCTTCTGAGTTAGTGTCTGTATCTGTCTAGCTGGTGCAATTATCCCAGATGGCCTGATTAAGCCTGTTATAGTTGAATCATATCTCATATTTGAACCAATTATAAAACTTTTTTTAAATTAAAATTTACAAATTTTTCTCTAGCTAACAATAGCTATCCAATTAATGCAAACAAATTGCTCTTTACAGATCTAGGAGTTAACTAATAAAAAAATATTTTCTTGTTGTTTTCTTTCTTTTTAATTATTCTTATCAATCTAAATATCAAACCTGAAAAGCAATTTATTTATACAATTTACTTTTACATAAATTTAAAAAAAGAAGTAATCTTAGTTTTTTTTTTTTTTTTTCAAAATTAAAAAACAAATATAACTGTGGTATTAAAATATAATTCCCATGTACGTACATATATATTTGTACAAACAAAAAAAAAGGCACAACTTTTAATCAAGTTTTATAAAGAAAATCGAACATTTATAAATTTATTTTTAACATTGCAATACTTCAACTTTGTATTAGTGTTAACATCCATTACAACTGCCTCTTCATCATCACAAAAAAAAAAAAAAAAAACTTAGCTGACTTTGCTTTGCCTACCAATAAGTTTTTTCCTAAGTTTGCTTCCCTCTTTTTTTTTTAAAAAAAAAAATCCGTCCGACTACTCTTACAAATATATTATTTCAATTCATTTGTTATCAGCATATAAATTTTCAGGAATATACTGGAGATCTATTAAAATAACTATTTACAACAAAGTAATACAATTACGATTTACACTATACTTTTTATTAAATAAAAACGAACATAATTTAAAATATCAAACTGCAATATTGTTTACCACACACATACATAGTTGTAATTATATAATATTATTTACATATTCATTCAGGCTTATCACCTATGTCAAAAAAAAATTCTATTCTCAACTCGTAGTCCAATTACAAATCTCTTGTTTTTTTTTTTTTTAGCTACAGGTCCGATCGATATCATTCACACTCGGTCAGGCAGTTCTTTCTTTATTCTTACTGACTCTCTAATGTATATTCCTATTCCCCTTTTGTCTATCCTTGCTTATAATTTATTGCCTGGTCTCTTTCTCTTTGTTTTATCTTGTAGCTCATATATATTACGAACCTTTAGCTAAGCTAAATATATTTGTTCAATGTGTCCCACTTTAGTACAGACCACCTCTTTAATAATAAATGGAAAAAAAATCCTTCTTCTATAGTCTTTTCAAATAAAATTTCTCTATAAATAGCTTTTATCTTTGCCTTAAAATCATATTCTTTTAATCTTTTCTTAACTCTCTTTTTTTCAAATTCGTATTCACAACCAATCGTTATTTTAACCAATTTATTTTTAGTTTCTTGCAGAAACTGTTTTACATTATTTTCTATCTTTAGATCTGCATTTTGTATTTTTTTATCTCACCACATATCTGCATCCAATCTCTACCCACTTCTATTTCTATTTCTACCTTGCCTGTTCTAACACTATCCTGTTCTAATTCATCTTTCATGTCTTTTATCTCTTCCTTTACTATTTCAACTTCCTGAAATTCCTTATTCAAATCTTTCTCTATGGCTTCTATAGCTACCTGATTTTTGTTAACTGTCTTCAATATTTCCTGTCTCATTCCTTTCATTTCTGCTTTCAGCTCCTCCAGTATTGTTTGTTGACTCTATTTTATTTTTATATTTTGTTTTATTATATTTTGTTTCATTTCCAGAAACTCTTGTCATATTTCTTTCATCTCAGCTTTCTGGCTTTGTTTCATTTCTATTATTAACTTTATTATCATTTGTGTCTCGCTCTCTTCTTTTTGTCCTATCTGGGGGTGTTTAAATGAAACACGGCTCTCTTCAAAACCTAACTCCCTATTGCTTCCTTCTTTAGCTTCCATTTTTAAAATAAACTTAGCCCTGTGAAATCTAATTTTTTTTATTCCAAATTATGAACCGAACTTTACTTTTAAATCTGTTTATTAATGTTTTTTTTTTAAATCTTCAACTGCTAACATTATTTTTATTTTTTTACAAAGTAAACTTAACTCTTCTTTTTTTTAAATTTTTTTTTACGAATGTTGAACTAATTAATAAGCTTTTTTTGAATATCAAAACATTAAATATGGACAGATCTGAAACTACCTGCATCTCTTCATTAACTTTTATTCTACCACTAACTTTATTTCACTTATTTCCACCTACCATTTCTGTTTATTTTTCTCAACCATCTGAACAATACATCTCACATAAGTTTTAATATTGGCGCACATGTTTGGTTGTGCCAAAACTTTTTATATCTATGTACCGGATGAAAGCTTTTGATTTGCATATACTAACCACATAGGTGCCACTACTCTGAAAATCAGAACTAGACATTTATTTTTAAGGGGTTACAGGATATGCAAACCCGAATGTGCCGGACTAGCTCAATCAAGCAAATGAGAACTTATGTTTTGTTCTGAAAGTTGGAAAGGTATCAACAGAAAACAAAATCAACTAAGTAACAAGGAATAATTATTTTATTAGTAGCATGGTTAAATAAACATAAATTTAAATAATGAGCTTTTAAAATACACTTAAATGTAATACTTGTACATTCGTCAAAATTAAACTAAAATGTTTTATATGTCTTAGATAGCAATTTCCTGTGCGTAAAAGAGTGCAAAATACTGACAGTAGCAGAAGTATTAGTAAGTATACAGTGATCTTATGCAAGACAAGGGAGGTTAGCTTCTTGCTTATAACCCATAGTTAGAAAAAGGCTGATAATCTCCGTCATTGAGATTTATGTAAGCTTATGTCGAAACAGAAGAAATGCGAAGGCAACTTCCAAAACATTAAAAAAAAGTGTTGAAAGTTATTATTTTCAATTTATTGACTCCCCTCACAGTGAGACAGGCTAGGAGCTTATGATCTACCTATTGAAAGGGTTATAATGATCATACGTGCCCCTAATAAAAGAATTGGAAGTTTGAGATAATAAAACTAACAACTATTATCTTTAATAATAGTTTATTACAAATAATTATAGTTTCTCGACATAAGTTGAACTAATAATAAAATGGGTTATGAGCCAGACATTAATTAAAATAATCTGTAATATCCAGACTGCTTTCTATAATAAAAAGAAATGTGAGATTATAAATAAAGCTATACTATCTTACTTACTAAGACTTAAATGGAACATACAATATAGGTTTGAAACTAGCACTAATTAAAAAAGAAAAAAGGATATTAAATGCACATAAACTGAATTACATAAGATAAAACTTGAAACACATTAATACATAAAAATTACTTAAATTGTAGAACCTAAGGTACCTTAATAATTTAGTTAAATGCTAGTGCACAAGACTTTTTGAATATGATCTTTTAATCTGGATTTCTGACGGTAGGCTCAGGTGAGTCGGTTAGTGGTTTCTTTGGAGCTGGTTCTTATGGCATTATAGGCAGCTAATGGAGACACAAAATGTCTGAACCTATCCTGGCAAGAAGCTTAACACATTATGGTAGGAGAAAATATTATTGCTGTAGATTTGCATTCATTTTAAACATAATTGCCAAATTGGTTTTTCTTTCAGAATATGCAAGAATTGTTCTCTCCTAGTTTTGCAGGAATAACTTGTCTAAGTATCAGAAGTTGTGCCTGTATTCGAGTTTGAGCAATTCTCCTTCAGAGTTGGTGTCTGTATCCATCTAGTTGGTGCAATTATCCCAGAGTTATTGAAAGATAATACAATCGCCTGATTAAGCCTGTTATAATTGAATCATATCTCATATCTGAAACAATTACAAAACTTTTTTTTAAATTAAAATTTACAAAATTCTTTTTCTAGCTAACAATAGCTATCTAATTAATGCAAACAAATTGCCCTTTACAGATCTAGGAGTTAACTAATGAAATTTTTTTTTCTTGTTGTTTTCTTTCTTTTTAATTATTCTTATCAAGCTAAATCCCAAATCTGAAAAGCAATTTATTTATACAATTTACTTTTACATAAATTTAAAAAAAGAAATAATCTTAGTTTTCTTTTTTGTTTTTTTCAAAATTAAAAACCAAATATAACTGTGGTATTAAAATATAGTTCCCACCTACGTACATATATATTTGTACAAACAAAAAAAAGAATGGCAAAACTTTTAATAAAGTTTTATAAAGAAAATCGAACATTTAAAAATTTATTTTTAGCCCTGCAATACTTCAACTGTGTAATGGTGTTAACATCCATTACAATATTATAACCTTACAGTTATGACTATAATTATCTAATATAATGGAAAAACTTGTAACAATTTTATTACCTATATTTTTGAGTTAAGCAAATATATTTATCACTATCATTTGTTAAGTGACATATAATATAATCAATATAAATTCCAAAAGTGTCTCAAATTAATGCTTCAGAGAAAATATAATTTTATGAAAATTTAAGGCGTCCCAAGCAGATTTTCTAGCCAACACTCATATAAAAATACTTACATTTATATTTTCACCATTACTCCCACTAAGGAAAAATGTTATCAAATTGTATAAACAAAATAGAAATGCAAACATACATCAAATATTTATTTTAAAAAACAAATATAGAATAGAATCATAAATCTAACATTACATTATAAAATAGCTACAAAGAATAAATTACATTTAAGATTGCATTTTAACTAACGAATAAAACAAACAGTTTTTATAATTTATATGTGTGCATGAATGAGACCTTAATGTATTTACATTTAGATTTAGTAAAATAAATTTATTTTGCTATTAAAATATATATTTAATTAGTAATATAATTTATTAATAGGTATCTTTAAAATTAATCAAAATAAATATCTGAGAACTTATAGAGGATTTGTTTTGAATAAATGACTGCAAAATTATTTTAAATCTGGAAACAAAATGAACCATTTAAAAAGTTTGAAATTATTTTTGGTATTTTGTATCTTCATTTACAACTGCTTCTATAAAAATTACCATGGTAATTCTAAACCAGACAACATCTATAGTCTGCATTTTTACTCACCTTGGCTATTTATTCATTTTTTTTGGCAAAAAATAAAAAGTCACCTATGCATAATGGAGAATATAACATATTACAGACATCAGCTGATCAACAGGATAAATACTGATGCTTGGAAAAACAACCATACTTTATAAAATTTTATTTTATTCAAAACATATTTTGTTTAAAACTTTAAAATAGACATTTTGTTTATCTTCATCATCATAATTAAATAGAGTAACCAGTCTAAAAATTATGCCTTAACTTGGCAAAAATATATTTTTCTCATTGGAATAGGGAAGTAATAAACAACAACAAATAAACAAGAAATGTTTGCAGATTATTTTTTTTAAAAATCTCACTTATTGTAATTAACTAATAATAGATATTTGATAAATTTACTCATGGATACCTGTCTAATGATCAATTAAATTGCTGTTTTTTTCCATATTAACATAATGACAAATACCTGACATAATTATACAATTACATCTACCAAATAAATATTTGCAAAATAACTTTTTTTCCCTTCAAAAAGCATAAATATATTGTCTCAATATTTTGAATTACCATGTGTTAAATTATTGTAAAAAAAAAAAAAAAAACATTTTAAGGAATAATTTACAACTTGAATATATCATTGTAAGCTTCATTGCTTGGTAAAATGCTATACTTTAATTTAAATCAATGGAATCAATATGTTTATGAATTATAGCCTATTTGCTTGACCATACATATAATATATATATGACCTGGACTATTTAGAAACATAGATTAAATATCTATAAACTCATGGATTAACAAATTACTTCAAATAAAATGTGTTGAAAGCCAATTATTTGGATAAAAGATATAATACCTTTACAAATGGATTAAATTGCTTTGTATAATAAATTAGGATTCACTGCTTATTCTCTAAGAAATGTATAATGAATGATAAATGCCAAATATATTGATATCACTTATGGATTTAAAATTAGAAATAAAAAATAGCAAGTATTATAGAAGTCAAATTTATTAGTAAACCTTATAATGGATTAATGTGTTAATATAACTCATACTGAATTAAAAATGTGCTTAATGAAATTAACTAATCTTGATATTACATTCCAATAAGGATTAAATTACAAAATAAATATTTAATTATGCTTTATACTATCATTGATGCTTTTATTAAAATGTTTCAGTGAATTCCCAATAATGTTGAAATAATTATACAAGTATAAATATTTTATTAGGATAAATTTTAAATCATTACAACTATTGAAGTATAAAATGATAAATTACTTAGTGAACTTCATTATTATTACTTCTTATTTGGTTAGTTAGCTACTGTTGTTGTTGTTGTTGTTGTTGTTATTATTATTATTATTATTATTATTATTATTATTATTATTATTATTATTATTATTATTATTATTATTATTATTATTATTATTATTATTATTATTATTATTATTATTATTATTATTATTATTATTATTATCATCATCATCATCATTATTATTATTATTATTATTATTATTATTATTATCATCATCATAATCATCATCATCATCATTATTATTATTATTATTATTATTATTATTATGATGATGATGATGATGATGATGATGATGATGATGATGATGATGTTTCAGAAATAATCTTTTTAATCCTTTGGGTTAAATGATATTACACAACATTAATTGTAAAGGTTATAGGTGCAAATCTGGTATCATGAATACCCATATAAACAAAATCACTCATTATGTGTGACTTATTAAAATATAATTATTTTTATTGACTTATTAACAATTAAAATCTGTTGAATTTATATTATCATAGGGGCATTTCTTATAATCTTATGTTGGTAGATGTATAAATTATAATGTTATGTTTTTAATATATGGAAGTATTATCTAATTTCTGTATATCAAAATCAGAATTATGTATCGATAAACTTGGCTACATAACAGACCTTTAATTTTATGTTTATTATTATTATTTTTAATTAAAAAAATTATATATCATTGTTTTAAATCATGTCATTGAAGTTATTTAACTGTAAAATGATTTAAATTATTATATATTTGTATTTTTTCTTGTCAATATCCACAGTCCTTAGGTTTTTTGCATCACAGGCTAGTTGCAACAAATAACATTAAGTTTATTTAGATATAGAAGTATATGTTCATGTTTGGACATATAAATATTTTTTGAATAGGATAAAGATAATGGCCACTTTTAAAATCCATTCATTTTATAACTACTATTATTTTATTGATGGCCAGCATTCTCAACATATTATATATCCAAGGACATTATGATTAACAGGATAATATTTTTATTTCAGCATATTTATATGTATTACCTCATTACTTTGAATATAAGATACACAATTTTCCTCATTTTGGACCTATAAAGGAGTTTATGTTAAATTCAGAACAGAAAATTTTAACATTTTGTTTTCTGTGTTTGTGTTTAGTTTTACAATCATTGACTTGTGTAGAATAGTGTGTTAAAGATTTAACATTCAATGTTAATATTGTTGGAATAATTTTGTAAATGTCTTCGACTGTCTCTCAAATCACTACATTTGACATTATTTTACCAATTTTATAATTATTTTATTAAGAAAAGTGTACTCAATAACCATTAGAATTGTTTTACCATAATAAATTCATATAACAATGAGATATGAATCTTCTTTTGAAGATGGTGGTTAATTGCTTTTTGTTATTTACACAAGAAAGTGTCTGACATCAGTTTTAACAGTTTCAAAATCTTTGTTTTGATTTTCAAAGAGAAAATGTATGTTTTAAATTTTTTTATATAATTTGTTCAGAAAATATTTGTGAAAATATAAATTATTTTAAAAGAATGATTCAGATTTTAATAGAAATGTTTTAATTTACATCAAAGTAAATTGACAAAGAAATCAATGAAGCATGGTTATAATTTGTAATTGGATGACAAAAATATGTTTATGTTTATCACTATAGATTATTTTTTCCAATTATAAAGAAAAATGACAAACTATTCAATTGAAATTGAGAAAAGTTATTTAATCAAAATAAAATAGGTTTATTCGTAACATTAAATCTCTATACTGTAATTTATAAAAAAAATTATTTGAAAAAAACAAAAAAAAAAAAACAACAACATTACAGTATTTACAATAAAAAATAAATCTTGTGATACAAACAATATATGTATAATTTTGATTGGGTTTTACAGTCTTGCAAATATATACCTGAACAAATTATAAAAAGAAAAATGTTTTTTTTTTTTTTTTTAAATGTTGCATTGCTAACAATTTCAATGGTCTAAAGATGATTTACTTTGGTAGAATAATGAAGATAGGAATTCATATTCTAAAAGTGAAGATATAGAAAATAGGAGCATGTCTAAAAACAATTTGCATGATATTTGTTTCTATTTAAGTGAATTAAATTCATTTTAAATTTTTTCCTCAATTTTCCATGCTTAACATCCTATTGCATCTTAAATTCAAGAGTATCTTATATTCAAAGTAATACTATATGTGCATGCAATAAATGGCTTTTATATTATGCCAAGAGTTTGGCATTGGCTAGGAGAAAATTAGCCTAGATTTTATCATGTATATCTTTTAAATCCACTCACAAAGAATGACTTGATTTAATTAAAGATGGTAATATTGATATGTATATAATTTATTTATATTTTTTTCAAGTTAAACACTATCTCTTTACTAGTAGTCATTTTATTAATTTTATTGATTAGGAGGTTATGATATTTGTTCTTATCCCACGACACCCTTATTTTAATACTGTTACTATACATATATATATAGTGTGTGTGTGCGCGCGCGTGTGTGTATTACATTCGCCGTCAAAAATATTTCTAAAATTTATGATTAAATAAATAAAATAAAGTGAAACAGACTATCACTGATAAAAAATGTCTGAGTAAATTTGTTGGACAACTAAAATACATATAGATATAGAATTTTAATTTTTATGTCATAGAGAATTTATGAATAAAAATATTATTTTTGACATTTAGTTCATCTGAGTAGAAAATTAATTAAGTAGTCATATGAGGTTCAATCAAATCAGTAGCTATCAAAATCTATTTGGATTAACATTTAAAAATCTAAAATAAAATTACTATTTATAAAAGATATATCCTTATTATCATTTTTGACCTTTTTATACTAAATTTATGCGGTGAACCAACAAAGAAAATTATATTTTTACATACTGTATTTCAAATAATTTTTTATTAGGTCAATATTATATTAATAATAAAAGACTAAACGGTTAACCTAAGAATATTCAACAGACAACATGACTAAAACAATATGCAGTTAATTTTTAAAGTAGTAAAACAATTAATTATTGAAGATACAGTTAAACAAATATATTAAATTAGCAATAATTTAATTTGACAAAATATAGTTATTTGAGTTGTAAAACATAAATTAAAATCTTTCATATATATATATGTTTGTATGAATAATCGAGGAAGGATACTACTATTCATAAATACGCTATAAAATTCAACACACACTTCCCAACCAATAAATGTTTCAGAACATAAGTGATCCACTAATACTCAGAGTTTAGTCTTTAAATAAACCAACAATTACTGAGTGTCCTTGAATTTGGAGCTTTTATTATTGCTAGAATTTTTACATCACATATTACAGGGAAGAGACAGTTTGACTTTTTTTTTTTACTACATGCGACTTTGAACATTATTATTTGGTCAATAAATGATCATTTATTTAGAGAATAAGTTATATGCATTGGTAGATAACCTATGTTTTTTTAAAAAAATATCGGTAGTGTGTTTGCTTACTGTATAGTGCATGTTGGAAGAGTGTTTCATATGTATAAATGAGTAAGCAAACAAATATAATGTATATACCAAGTGATAAGGGTTCAGGTCGCAGGATAAATTTTTGTTCTATGATATATAATCCAAACATGCACACATAACAGGCTGATTTATAAAGCAGTTTACCCTCTTGAATTTGGTAGACTACATAAGTTTTAAACATTTTTGGATGGGGGGATTGTGGGCCACTATAATATCATGTGTGAAAAATGGTTTTCTTCTATAATATTTTATATGTATAAATCATTCTATAATAAATTATTATAAGATGAAGAGAAGGACACTATTTAGTCATACAATTTTTAATCTTTAACAGTTACCTCATATAAAAGCATAGCCATGGTTAAATTAAATTTCTAACTTTTAATTGATTAAATTTTCCAATAAATATTATTTAATATATTTTCAGAAATTTAAAATTATAGATAAAAATTTAGAAATGAAAATATGAAAAAAATAATCAAACTGAAAAGTGTCTTATGATTTATAAATAAGAATAACAATTTTCTCATCAGATTATTACTACATCACTGGAAGATATATAAAAGTAAAAAAAAAGAAAAAAGAATTGTTTTAATTTAGTTTGTGAAGCCGAATTAATCATTGTTCAGAGTAATATCAAACATCACACAATCATCATTTTATGCACTGAATGGTGGTACTATATGGAGAGTTTGTCTCTGTATGTTCATAATACTTAAAGCTAACAAAATTATGTTTATAATATAAAAACATAATACAAATAAATCTGATACAGTCAACATGAATGTCTTCTGGGATAAAACAATTACAAATTTTGTCTATACATTATTAAGTTCTCATGTCTTTTTTAAGTAAATATATTTAAATAAAATCTGAATATAAATTATTTTCCTAACAATATATTTTACACAAACATTCTGTAAACATAACCATATATAAGTAAACACCTATGGAAAATATATATTTTGTTTTTACAAATCTAACAAAAAGTGATGACTCTAAATAGCTATAATTTATTGATTTTTTATTTCATCTTTTTTTAAAGTAAATACTTTAATCTAAAATCTGAATCTAATCACATTATTTTTTTAAAAAATAAATATAATACATAAATATTTATTTAAGAAATCATACATATGTAAATAAACTATAAAAATGTTTTCATTTTAGAATGTAAACAAAATAATGAAAACATTTAAAACTTCATGTAATTACCATTGTACATAAAGAAAAATAAAATGCCAAATAAAAAAAAAAGGTATCAGATTGTTTGTAATAATTTTATATGTACAATGCTGAAATTTTGAGAATTAATAAATCAATATTATTTTGCTTCCAGGTTTTCCCATTAATTGAATACAAAACTTTAAAATGATTTCTAACCATAGCCACAAAAGAGTGAATTACAACCAAAAAATAATACCATCATATTGGTCATATAGTATTATGTGCTCTACTCAAAAATAATTAAACAGGTGAATTTTATATTGATATAAATTTGAATAAAAATAATAATATTCTTAATTTGGTTTACCATAATTATTACCTCAATTAATGAAATTATTTATTATTTTTGTTCATTTTTTTGTTATTTTTGTCTTATTGCTTTCAGTCATTTATTGTAGAGCAGAAATATTTGAAGGTACTCTTGGTCAAAAATATTTCTCTGCAATAATTTTAACAATGATACTTGTTTTGGCTATAGTTTATTTTTTGTCTTTGTTATTATATCATTTATTTTTTAACTATTTTACTCAGTTATGTAGATACTATTGGTGATAAAAAATTTAAAAATAAAACAACCATTATATTACTACTACAAGAAATAAAATCTCTCTAACAATTCATTATAGTTAAAAACAAAAAAAGAATTATTACTCATAACAGCTTAACATTAAAAAATTGAAAATTTTTATTTTATATTTGTGTTTGTTATCCCACATCAACGAAATATCAATTTACCAACAAATGTTTGATGATTAAGTAGATTGGTTATTTTTCACATATCTGAAGAAAATCTTACTGTTAGCTCTTTCACTGAAAAAAAATAAATGAACAGTTTTTTTATTGGCCAAGTAAATGAAAGTTTTAGAACTTTTGATTGGTCAATTACAAAATCAGTTGTAAAAATATATTCATAATTTAGTATTATATTTATTTTAGTTTCATTTGTAAAAAGTATATTAATAATTTGTCAGATTATGACAGTGAATGAAAGTTTTTTCAAAAATAAATTTATATTTATAATTATAAAAATATTTGATAGTGTAAGACCTAAAAACAAAGTTTGTAACAAATTATAAGGTGCTTCAGATGTCATTGATTTCTTTCTCAATTCGCATAAGTGTAAAAGTAAATATTTTTTTACTAAAATCTTACTATTTTTTTAAAATAAGTATATTTTCAGCATATTTTATCAAATAATACGTAAAAAATACTCTAAAACATTTATTTTTGTTTGAAAAGAAAATGGAGAAAATATCTTGCTGGCGCTTTGTATTCTCGTCATTTTATTCTGTATTTGTTATAAAAAAATTATGTTCAGTATAAAAAATAATTTTAGGGATGACTCTTGTGAGATTGAGTGAATGATATTGAAGGATGGAGTAGGTGTAGCATTATGAGTGATATGCAACTCATAATTCAGGAGGATGTTGATTAGGTATAACAAAATAGATGGGATGGTAGTATTAGTGAGCCTTGGAATAAGTGGGTTCATTGACATGGAATCAAGAACAGCTTGTGTCAAGCTGGACAGCAATGAAACTTTTTATACATGTTGAACTAATATTACAATTGCTATATATATGATTCTGCTAGACTTTCTGGAAATATCTATAGACATGATAATAATAAAAGGATGTTTGGCTCAATTTAGTCATTGATTACTTTTCAAGTATTTTAACAGCTAGTGGATTTATGAAGATAAGCCAAAGGCTGGATAAATAAAATGTAGCCTCAAATTTTTTAGTTAAAAGCAATATAGCAATTGGATAAGGATTTTTTAGACTATAAGCACTGATAAAGAAAAGTGACCAGATCACATATATACAACATAGTACAATGACAAAGATGATACAAGATGAAGACCAGGATGACTAGAGATTTTAATAGTGGCAGATTTTATAGCAAATTGACTGGTTTAAAAATGCATAGTAATTTTCAGTGGTCCAAAATGGTGTATTGATGGAATGTATACATCATGGGCTTGACATTTATTTTTAAAGAACAAGTATATAGGGTTGACAATAATATGTATGATACATACACTTGTCATTTTGAAATGTCATAGGTAACATTGATGATGATGGGTGTTCTAGTGCCTTGTGTATGCAGAGTCTTGTTTTTTGCGCTGTAGGATTCTTTTTTTTTATTTAAAGATAGACCTTCAACTGTTTTTAGTCATGATGTTAAGTTTGAGTAAATCTGATTAATCTGATGATCATTTTTAAATTGGCTTAGTAGTGTGAATTTGCTTATATAATTTATCAATCAATGCTAGAAAACACAGGTACAAAAAGAGGACTATATGTTAAGCATTGTATAATACATGATAATATATGTATAAAAGCAAGATACTTGTGAAGTTTGTTTGCAGCCTTATGTTGTTGATTCTTTAACATAACACAGGATTCAGAATACATGAACTCAGTAGGAAATGAATAAATTATCATGGAGATTGTTTTTTTTATAATTGAATGGATGTTGTCTGGAATTCATTTCAGTGAAGTGTGACTGATTGGGCAGAGTGATTTGAGAATGGAGTGAGTTAAAGTTAAGTTCTTTTAGGTGATGCATTGTTGAAGAGTAAAAATATAAATCAATGGGTGTGGTATAATGGTGGTTCTGAAAAGTGGTAGCACCCACTGGTACAAAATTTTGGGACTCATTGATGAAATGTTTAAGAAATTAGGACATTTATTTCTAAAAGTTTGGTAATCCAGATTAAAATCACCCATTAAAATGGTAGTGTGTGGGTTAGTTTCAAGAAATAAATTGATGATGAGGTAAATAGGTAAATATTATGTTTAGTGTTACAAAATGGTAGTGAAAAGTAGTTATTAGAAAGTGTCAGTGAATATACAAAATTTTAATTGATTTGAAAAAGCAATTGAATGTAACTATAATATCAGTGCTTGTTGATGGTGGAAAAGTATCTTTGAATTAAGCACAAAAATCATGTCTATATAGATAATTATCTGGGTCAATTTGAGAATCTCTGTAAATAGTGTCCAGTAATAAATATGAGATGTTTGAATGATAGTAAAAATACCTTCTGTAATTGGTATAGCTCTGATGGAAAATTGAGTTCTGAAGCCCTTTAAATTTACTATTTTTGGTTTCATAGGGTATAAAGAGGATTAATAATGCTAGAAAGAGTTTTTGAAAGCAAGTGACTATGAAATGTCATTTGATTCTGATAATGTGGACTATCAGTGTGTGCAATTGTCTGTTAATCATTAGCTACTGAGAGTAATTAATATGTTTGGTTTAAATGGGTCATGTAGTGATGGTGTTGGTGCTGATGCAGAGGACAGGCAATGTGAATGATCCGGGAAGAACAGTGTGGTTATAGTATGTATGGTCTTATAGGGGTTGTTAGCAATCTCAGTGAGGAGTGATATGTAGTCTGTATTATTAGTTTTTAGATATATTATTGATTTTTCTTAGACTAATCAGTTACTCTCTTTCTTTAATTAGGGGTTGTGCATGGAGCCAAAAATTGTATGATACAATTGTTACCATGATATTTACTGAAGTTGTATTTCTTACAATATGTTAATTATTTTCTGTGTTTTATTTGGAACTATCTAATAAGAAGGTTGGTTTTTCATGCTATAATCTACTGTTGTTGTTATATCACAGTTTATCAGGTAGATTCAGGATGCAGAGTTGACTATACATACACAATGGTGATAAATGGAGACATATGTTCACATATGACAGAGAAATAGGCATCAGATAAGATGTGATCAGTTTTTATGTGGTGGGTTATTGTTTGCAAATTTGTCTTAGTAATAGTAAGTTAATAAAGGATAGACTGGTATGTTGAAACACTGATTTGCAAAACAATCCCTTTGTTCACATGTAAACCCTTGATGTTCTAGACAATAATGTTGTCATGGTCAAGAATTTTTGCACAGATAGTATTCAGGTCAATCTGTGGATGCAGTTAAATTTTGAATCCATAACTGTTGTCTGAAATAGGTACAAGGGTATCCTTGAAAAGAATTACTTGAAATAAAGTGTCTTTGCTAAAGGTCTATGTCATCTGTTGGAAATATTGTGAGGTTTATTTGAAATAGGTATTCTTCAACACTCCAGTAATGCAGTTGTTTTGATTTGGATAAGCTCTTATTAACACTTAGTTTACAAGTGTTTTGGTTCAACTTTGGAAGTGCTCCATTTAGGTTACCTGAAAAAAATCCATTATTAGGTACCTTAGATTTGGATGATCAGCTAGCAAACTGATTTCCATATCTTATGCATTTTTATGGCATCATTGGAAAGATGTCAAAAGATTTTTTAGAGAGATGGATTCATATCTAAGACTTGTAGCATTAGAGACTGTGAATCTTTTAAAAGTTGCATAAAAACTCCTAGGGAAATAGGGTCTGACATTAATACTTTCAATTTATGATGTCCACTCAAATATTGGAATAGGGTAGAGGTGGTGTATATTTAGGTCAAAATCTGTGATGTCATTGATAGTTGTTTTGCAAAAATATTGAAGTGACCTTGGAATGTTAAGAACTTTTTTTGTTATTATGAAATGTTCATACATTGCTGTGGGTGGCATTTGCATATGTCTTTTTAGATCTTATACTTTGGCTTGTGTAGCTAATAATACCACCGGAAGTAATATCCTGGTTAAACTGGAAGATTTGTGTATAACTGCTGACATTTTCATAAGTTTAGTTAGGGTATTGACTTTGGTTTTTTTAAGTTGTTGATATTATTTGCGCATATATCCCTCTTGCTATGAGAATTTTTTAAATTTGTAGTTTGGTCTTTGGAGAAAATATGTCAATTTATAGTTTGGAAGCATAATGTAGGTGCACAGACTGCTGATAACATTTCTGTCTGTTTTGTTATGATATAACTTTTTTTCTGCGATTGTTAATATTATTAGAAATTGTGTCCTTGATGCCATGGAGAATTTATATATTGTTGCTAATAAAGACTTGATATGTTTAATTAAAATCTGGATCTTGAGTGTCCACAACATTGGATGGAGATATCTGGTCATGTGTTTGTTTCAATGACATATACGATCTTGTTTAAATAGTTAAATGCAACAATTTTTATCAAATTTATAATTAAAAAGTCAGTAAAAATCCAAAAATAAAAACTGAGTGATTGAAAATTATAAGAACTGTATATAGGTAAGAAACTTTACTTTGCCTATGATGTAATTAAAGTGGTTTGAGACTCATAAATAGAGTTAGAATGCTGTTCTATGTAGATGCATTATTTTCTGATATTATTATTATTATTATTATTATTATTATTATTATTATTATTATTATTATTATTATTATTATTATTATTATTATTATTATTATTATTATTATTATTATTATTATTATTATTATTATTATTATTATTATTATTATTATTATTATTATTATTATTATTATTATTAGTAGTAGTATTAGTAGTAGTAGTAGTAGTAGTAGTAGTAGTAGTAGTAGTAGTAGTAGTAGTAGTAGTAGAAGTACAACTACTACTGCTGCTGCTGCTATTATTACTACTAATTTTATTATTAACAACAATAAACTGGATAACTAAATGGTACACAAATACATAAACATAAGTGAAGACCTAACCTGTTTGATATTTATCTTGTTTGTATTATTTGTATCTGAACATGTATCTTACACTAATAATAACAATTCTTATAATACCATTCTGTTGTCTATATCATGCAATATTGTCTGGAAATATGAATGTCTAGCTGCAATCATCAGTGTTACTAACAGAGTGACTAGTAATGTTTTGATGTTGACTACTATAGTCCACAATAAATTCAAAAGATATCAAATTAAAAATAATATGTAAATTTGCAATTACTTTTTATGTTTTTATTAAAACATTTTGCAAAATTATTCCATGTATGTGAAAAATCTTGCCCCATTATAATATTTTCATTATTATGCTTTTTTTAAATCTCACAAGCAATTATAATTGTTCATTGATGGTCCGCTACATATTCAGCAATATTTTGAATAATCAAAGTTTATATTATAGTTAGTATCTTGCTTTCTAATTTAGTGATATGATAAATATCTTCTTAGTAGTGAGATTTATATTTATATATATATATATATATATATATATATATATATATATATATATATATATATATATATATATATATATATATATATATATATATATATATATATATATATATCATCATCATCATTATCAACCATTATCAATCCACTGCAGGATGAAGGTCTCTCCAAGTTTAATCCATCTTCTCCGATCTTTAGCTTCTTTTCTCCACATCACCCTTACACATTTTCTTATTTCATCCATCCATCTTACATGTGGTCTCCTTCTGGGTCTTTTACAATCTCTTGGAATCCAGTTTAAAATTTCAATTGTCCATCTATTATCATCTCTTCTAGCAATATGTCCAGCCCAACTCCACTTCAATCTTTTAATTTTTTCAATGAGGTCAGTAACACCTGTTTGTTCTCTTACCCATACATTGCATTTTCGATCTCTTCTTGTTACTCCCAACATACATCTCTCCATACTTCTTTGAGTGGTCTGAAGTCTCTGTATTGATCTTCTATTAAGTGTCCAAGTCTCAGATCCATAAGTAAGAACTCGTAAAACACATTTGTTAAAAACCTTTCTTTTCAAACACATAGGCATATTTCCTTTTAATAGCAATTTATTTCTACCAAAAGCACTCCAACCAAGTTTAATTCTATGATTAATTTCCTCTATTATGTTTCCATCTGTATTAATAATCTGACCAAGGTATTTGTAACTCTTAACTTGTTCTAATTCATCATAATCAATCTTTATTTTCATATTTGGAGCAAATCGATTAAACATTACTTTAGTCTTTTTAACATTTATCTTTAGTCCTACTTTCCTACTTTCATCTGATAACTCCTGCAACATTTCCTGCAGCTCGGAAGCATTATTTGCAAAAACAACTACATCATCTGCGAAATCTAAATGACTTAAATAATCTCCATTTACTTTCACTCCTTTAGTTTTCCATTTTAATCCACAAAATACTTCTTGCAGCACTGCTGTAAAAAGTTTTGGAGATATGGAGTCACCTTGTTTTACACCTTTCTCAATGTTGACTTTCCCAGTATCATTATGTAATCTAATTTTTGCTGTTGCATTTTTATAAATATTCTTTAAAATATGACAATATCCTGGATCTATACCTTGATGATCCAATGCTTTAATCACTGAAGAAATGTTTATAGAATCAAATGCCTTTTCATAATCTACAAATCCAAAACATAATGACAACTCATATTCATTTGTCCTTTCTATAACTTCTCTCAATACTTGAATATGATCTACTGTACTAAAACCACTTTTAAATCCAGCTTGTTCTCTTGGTTGGTGAAAATCCAAGGTTCTCTGTAGACGAGTTGTAATTATCTTGGTAAAAATTTTATATAAAACTGATAAAAGGCTGATAGGTCTGTAATTTCTAATATCTTCTTTATCACCTTTTTTAAATATTAATATTATTACTGCATTCTTCCAATCATCCAGTACATCTTTATCATTTAGACATTTGGTATATAACTTTGCTAATATTTTTTCTGTTTCTTCACCTGCTTCTTTTAATATATCAATTATAATTCCATCATTACCTGGAGCCTTTCCTTTTTTCATACATTTAATTGCATTTCTCACTTCTTCATTTAAAATTCTGGGCAATTTGGAAGATGTAATAGATATAGGAGGTACTTGTTCTTTATTACTATATAATTCTTGATAAAAATCTTCTACCAATTTCATAATGTCATCCCTCTTTTTAGTAATAATTCCATCTTTTTCCTTATTGCAGATATAAATTTCCTACCAATACCAAAATGTTGTTTTACATTCTTAAGACTTTTATTTTCTTCTACAGCTTTTCTTGCTAGTTCACAGTTATACTTTCTTATATCATTTTCAACTCTTTTCCACACCATTTTACAAAATTTGAGATATTCAATTCTTTTTAATGCATCATTCTTGCATATCTTCATATTCCTTTTTTTCTTCATAAGTTCTCTAGTCTCAGTAGAAATTTTATTAGTCAATTGCTGCTTTTTTCTACCAGCTATCTTTGTTGCAGTTTTTAAAAGTGTATCAGTTATTTTCATATTAATTTCATTCAAATCTGAATCATGTTCAAAATCTACTAATACTTGAAACCGATTTGTAAGTTCTAATTTAAATTCATTAGAATGTTTCTGAAGATTAGGAATATCAACTGTAAATATAGTTTTTCTTAATAATTTTTGTCTCTCTAGTTTTACATTAACATGTATCTTACCCCTTACTAATCGATGATCACTTCCTGTGTTAAATTTATTAAGAACATTACAATCTTGAAATATGTATTTCCTGTTAGTCAAAATATAATCCAATTCTGCTGTACCTTCATTTGGATGCTTCCATGTCCATTTCCTTCTAACATTTTTCTCAAAAAAAGAATTCATAATATAAAGTTTTTCCTTCTCTGCAAACTCCACAAGTCTATGTCCTCTCTCATTTCTATTACCATAACCAAAATTACCTACAACACTTTCATCTTTCATTTGTTTACCAATTCTAGCATTAAAATCTCCCATAACAATTTTAAAATGTTGTTTACTCTGATCAAAAGCCTTTTGTACATCCATATAAAAATCTTCTACTACTTCATCACTGTGAGAACTTGTTGGGGCATAAACCTGAATTATCTGCATTTGATATCTGCTATTAAGTTGTATAACTAATCTTGCCACTCTGTCTGATACACCATCAATCTCCACAATATTGTTCTTCCACTTTTTATTTATAATGAATCCTACTCCACTTGTATTTCCAATATTTGTGCCTTTATAATAGAGCATATGCCCACTTTTTAAATCAATTGTCTCTTCACCTTTTCTTCTAACTTCACAAAGTCCAATAATATCCCATTTAATATAAGAGAGTTCTTCTTCTAATTCTTGCAATCTTCCTTCACTTGAAACTGATCTGCAGTTGTATGTACCTAAATAAAAAGTCGTCATCAAATGACAGCCTGGGTCCGCCTCCAGGATATTCTTAGCCCCCTCCGCCTTCGGCCACCAACCGCTGCCTTGGTTGGTGACTTTACAGCCTCCTGGGATTAAGGGCCATGCTTTATTTTTGTCTGTCATAATTGTATAATTGGGAAAATCTTTATCATTTACACAATCATTCATTCTGCCTTATCAGGCACTGAGAAGAAATACCATGGTGTTTCTTGATCTTAAACTCAGAGGTAAAAAACCAATAAACTCACCACACTGGCTAATGCGTGTTGGTGAGCAGCCCATCCATGTTCGTATACTATATGAATAAACATATAGTAATAACAGCTGCAACAACAAGAACGTATGGAGTGGACATTAGGAATTTGCCCTGCTCAGTTCCTTAAGGCCTCCAAGAGGAATCAAAGGGTCTCCTTTCAGTTAATAGCAAACTCCTTTCTGCAGCCATATATATATATATATATATATATTATGAACAAATATGTTATGCTTAATTTTGTAATGAAAATTAAAAGAAAAACCACTCAAACATGATTCACTTACGTATTCTAAAATATTAGCAATATAAATAATTTTGCTATATTATCAAATAATATCCACAAAGTTTAGACAAAACTCTTGCGAATCAGTCATGATATATGGTTTACAATAAAACAACAAATCAATTATATTTTAAATGATTTTTTTTAGGAAAAAAAGACTGATAAGTTAAATATATATTTGGTACAAGTTCAATCAGAAATGTTACTTTATATAAAACAAAATGTTATATTGATATTTGGCAATTCTAAGATAATTTTAATATAATTAAAGCAATACAAAAAAAAATCCAATATGCATTTATATCAGTATTTACATAATCAACACTGCTGGACCAGGGGCTATTTCAGGTGGGTCCTTAAAGCCAACAGAAACTCCAGAGCTCTTAGTATGTTTGAAATAAATGGGAAGAAATATGTTGGAACTTCCATGGTCTTCAGAATCAGGAAATTTTTATGCCAAAACATTCAATCCAATTGTCATATCCAGTCCTCACAAAACACTTGGGACTACTGACACAGGACTACACTACATCACCAAAGCCATAATCCTCTTGAATGTCAAGACTCTCTCTGACATAAGTGCATTCACACTACCAATTTTCAAGAAAATAATAAATCACTTAGCCAAGAAAAACTATATTATTTATAGGATCTACCCCATAGTCATGTTTACCTTGCTTAAAAACCTAAAGGCCCATAAGATCAATTTTCATGATACAACTAATGATAAAGCTAATAGAAATCCTTATAAAAGATGATATTCAAGTAAAAATCACTGACCAACTGTCGGCCTACCAGTTTTCTCAGAGGTGGAGCTGTACCACTGATGCCATCATCAGGTTCTGCTTCTTTGGTGATCATGTACGCAGGAAAAAGATGTTTGGCCTGTCACAGTACAACTACACTTTGCAGAGGCCTTCAACTGTGCCAGGGTCAATGTTTTGTGTTGTGTATTGGAGAATATCCAAGTGCTTAGGGATACCTTCAAATGATTGAAAACCTTCTCCAAAATAGAGAGGTTTTGCTCTTTGGATGGTCAAGATGCTTTAGATTTCAATCCAACATTTCCATCCCACAGGTCTAACCATTAAGTGCACTCCTCTTTTCTGCCTATGTTTACCCATTGGTGTTGAGCATAGATACATCCCTCACTGGAATTTACATACCATTGCTGAGTGAGAGAATATACCATATAACCTACATGGATGATGTGGTTGGTGTTTCTTTCATCACAGTATGAGTTACAAAGGCTAGAAAAAATATTGGACCACTTCACTCATGAATTTGGTCAAAGAGTAAATGAGGCTAAATCAATCATGTGGCTAAATGAAAATGGGAAACACATCCTGGTGAGATTGAAAGCCTCCCCCCTCAGAAATTCCTACACCTCAAAATGGCATCACTCTCTTTTATTATGAGGAAAGAGCTCAATGAGGCATTACTAAAGAAAATAACAAACACCATCACATCACTATTTAAATTTCACATTTCTCTATTGCGAATGGTCATCCCACTGAAAGCAAACCTACTTTGTAACTGGATTTTACCAACAAACGCCATCATCTGAAATTCCAATACACAATTCAGAAGGCTACGTTGGAGGAGGGGGGTAAATCCCTGGTGATTACACTCAACCTTCGTTAAAGACCCAAATCTTTATATGATCTTGGAGTGCAGTCAATTCCCATCTTTGCAATGCAACAAACATATAACATTTTAGTAATAAATTAAAAATTCAACAACATATCCCCTTTGATTAAATTCACATCATAATCAGAACAAGAACACAAATTGACATTTGAAGATGTTCTTGTGACAAGATTTCCTCATGGCAAAAACGAACTACACTTTTTTTAAAAAATACACATATAAAAAATTACTTAGTCTATACAGACAATCACACCAAAAACACACAGAGTTATGTTATTACTAAGGAATAGAGCAAAGATGTTTCCAGCAATATGGAAAAAGAAAAGATGTAAGCAGAATAAAATCTTATAAAAATGATTATCCATTAGCTATTATTAAGAAAATCTTAAATAAACAATGATGAGAACCATCAAAAGAACAAAAAATCAATTATTTGTACCGTAGTTAACCCATACATACAAAAAATAACAGAAAATCAAGGAAAATCTCAATCAGTATAACATCAGAACAGCCTTCTAGAACCATACTACACTATAAAGAATTTTAACATCTACAAAGCTTAAACTTGAAATAATGAAAAAAAAAACAGCATATAAAAATACCATGTGAATGTGGAAAAACATGTATTGGTGAGGCCAGTCATCACTTTAAAGTTGCTTTTAAAATTTGAACTGATGGTTAGAGGAGAGAAAACATATGTGTTTAAGGTAGCAGACCATGTCTGTACCAATGAACATATGTTCAATTGGGGGAAATATATTGGATAAAAAAGAAATAGTACAAAGAAGAAAATTTAAAAAGCTGCTTAAATGACAATGGCAAACAATCCCATAATTCAACCTAGTATGACTACACATAATGTATTGAAACCACTAATTAACTCTGCTCTTAAGAATAAAAAGAAGAGAAATCAGGAGGGACCTTATTGATAAGGATATAAAATTTCTAATGAGTGTAATTTTTGGTATGATGTATCAGATTGTTCTAGTGTTACCTTAATATTTAATTCTCAAGATTCTAATAATCCATGTTCAATTACCATGCAAGTACTGTCACTGGTCAGTCCAACAACACCTGAAAAAGAGAGGAGATTAATAAATCTTGAAACATGATGTATATACTAACATGTTTGATATACTATTATTATCAGCTGAATTATATGGAAAAATTTAAATAAAGTTAAATTTATCTAAAGACATTCAATATTCATATTAGATTATGGAAATAGTTCAAACATTAAATACAACTAAACATCATTATCACAATCCTTCAGGAAAACACTTTGTTAATTAATTTGTTCTATTGAAATTATAGTAATTATGCATTAAGAAAACAAATTATTGTTCTTATATATTTCAGTTTATTTTTATTTTTTCTATATTTTCAAATTTGAAGTATTAAATTTAATAATGATGTTTAATTAAAAACTTTTGCTTTTACTACAAAGAGTACAATTGATTGATGTTAAAATATAAAGGCAAACTAGAATTCAAACTATCACTAAAGGTTGGTGCAAAAAATGTTAAAATGCATTTTGATTATGTGGGGTGAAAGTCTGATATTTCATTATTTATTTTATTTTTAAAAAATAAAGATAGGGAACAATAAATATTTTATATATTTTTTTTCCCTTGATTGCATGCAAATGAGTGAACAAACACACAGTAAACAAACATATATGTAAAAGTGGTCTCTCAATTTATTATTAACTAAATTATTATTTAAATTTTGTTTATATTATAATGTTAATTTATATATGTCTACTACACAGATAAAAAGTGATTGTGTCATATACAGAAGCTATGTATATAGGTACACATATGTATACTTCATATCATTAATCTTAAAACAACCATGAAAAAATTTTAAATTTAAAAGACTTAATAAGTAAAATTTAAATATGTATTTTAAATAGCACAGATAAATGTATAAAATATAATAATTATAGTTATTTTTTATATTTTCTAAAAAATTGTAAAAGCTAAATAATTCTAAATTTAGATTAAAAGTAGGTTAAAAGTAAAAAGTATTTTCATTAGCAATAATTAGAAGTGGAAATAACATTCTAGGAAAAAGTAATTAAAATGCTTGTAAAGAAATCAATAGATTAAAATGAAGAAATGAATAAATGACATGATTTAATTAAAATGACTTATTTATGCTCAAAAATAAGGACTTGCAATTATGATATTGGACAAATAAGAAAGGCTTACAATGGGTTATATGTAGTTATCTATATTCAGTAAATGATAGGATCCAAAAGACAAGTAACGGCTTTGAATTTTATACATAAGATAGCTCCAAATAATATAAATGGTTCTGGAAATTTCGTTTTACTATTATTATATTGCTTTAATTAATTCTTGTCCGCTTCCAAAATTATATTCTCCTTCCAGTAATCTTCATACGTTGTTATTAAGAAGAATGTTATTATTCAGTCATTTTGCCAGTTCTATGATAAAAAAGTAGAGAAGCCATTCATTATCTTCTACATTATGTTGAGTTGGCAGAGAGCAAGCTAAAAACCCATTACTGAGTCCTGAAGAAAACCTGAACACCCAAACTTGTGTCTGCTATGTATCCACCTGAGATGAATAAAAGTCTGGCCCAGGCCTACAGAAAGAACCAGCCACCAAAACAAGATATAATTTATATATACACATCCCCAAATGAATGTTAAATAGTGATTTAAACCTAACATTGCCATAGCTATGATTTAATAAAGCATTTTGCAAAAATAAACCAAAAAGTAAAGACTGAACATGAACTTTTGATACTGAAATAATAAGTATGAACTTCCAACTAATTTCCTATTTAATGAAGTATGTTAGTAAATAGTGATTAAGTTAATATCTTTATGAGCAGGTATAGCAGGAGATTGTACTTTGTTCTATTTATCTTGCTATAATTTATTTGTTGATAATTTTATAATATTATTTTATAAAAGGTCATTTACTTGTAATCACAATTTTTGCTATATGTTATTAGAAATTTGTTAATTAAGTCAGATGTAACCACTTTATTTGAAATATAATTATTATGTTAAATAGGTAAATTTATAAATTATCAATGGAGTTCAATTATTCTGCATATACAAAGTAGATTAAGGTTATATTAGATAGTTTTCAGTTTAAGTGAACTATTCTTGTGTTTTGAAGTGATATAATTGATAGAAATGGATGGCTGTCAATTTATCAATTTAAGTTATGCTAGCTACATCTGAAATTCATTATTATGTAGTGAATTAGTGAAATGATTGCAACATCATTTGCAATTGCTCATCTTTTACAGTTATTATTTTGTTTCAACAATAATGTGAAATCATATATTATCTATTTTATTCTCGTACATGTTGTGTAGTGATATGTTTGTGACTGCCAGTCACTAATATGTATATCAAATATTTTAATAAGTAGTATATGGTAGAAGTTTCATTCATACTGTATGCATATAATTTACACATGTATTTGCTCTTATGTAGAAACTATTGTAGTACAGATGTGATTTCATGTATTTTACAATTATTATATTATTTTATTTGATGCTAATATCATATCCTGAAATGTTAACAAAATCCAATTAGTTAAATCGTTTTAGTTTATAATATGTATTATCTTCACTTAGAAAAATGATTTTGTCTTAGAACAATGATAATGAAAGATGTGAGTAGTTGGGTATCTATGCTGTAGTTTGGAATCCATTCACAAACAATTAATGATAATATTTTACATTAGGAATTTCAAATATTAATTATTTTAAAATATTTTTAAGTTTTATGCCAGGGTACACACTATCTGAGTGTAATGTAAATTAAATTAATACTAAGAATATTTAGAAAGTTTTATTTACCATGAATTAATTTATAAATCAATTAACTAAAGTGTCACTAATTTGATATATATTGTATATACATAAATAAATTAGGTTTGTCTCATTACTTTTGTCACTTTGTAGTCATTATTTGCATTTAATAAATAAAATAGATAATTTCTTGTTTTTCCATAACAATAACTGGCTGAAAAAGAAAAAAGAGGGTTCTGGGATGTCAGAATGCTGAATGAACATGCTTATTGCCCCTGGGTAATTTTTATGTTGGTAATGCAATTCTGTTAGTTAAGCAACCTTTTGTAAATTCGCGATAAATGGGGGGGGGGGGTGACGATGATGAAAAAATCATGAAAGATTAAAAGAAGAGGAAAGAATGGTATGAAAGATGAATATGAGAAATGAAAGATGATGAGAAATTGAAGATGAAATAAGAGATGAGGATATCAATAATAAATATAAGAAATAAAGAAGATGAGAAACGATTAGAGACTTTTAATGACTTAACTAAGTGGGGTAACAATAAAAATTAAGAATGAATGATGATACAGAGATATATAACCGGATAGAAACCAAATCCAGTACTAATGCAAATAACTATTGGGGTATGTTTAACAATTTAACATAACTAATAAAATTTAAATTTTATGTCATTAATAGTTGTTAGAGTCAGTTTCCTAGCAGTTCATATATTCTGAATAAACCAAATGATGCTTCACTAAAGACCTATCTCACTAAACCATATTAATAATGTCAACAAGAGGAAACAATCTCAGGGGTTTTAACTAAACTATTGTGAAAGATAAAAGTTAAAGTTGCCTAATAAATGATTGCTTGGATGAATAAACAAATGAGTGATATCTTGGGAAAAGGACAAGGGTAATTTTTATGCATTTCCACCCACTCACAGAAAACCTACTAATGAAATTAAATACAGATGGATTTAAAATTTTTCAAAATGTACAAGACAATGTGCAGCTTGAAACATAGTAAATAATCTTTAGAATCATTAATAGTCTTCATCTTATATTGTATAATCTTCAGTCTGAGAAAATAATAATATTAAGTTAAAATCAATTTTAAAATAACCATTCTATTAAGTATCTACAAATATGTGATTATCTGTTGAGGTAATTCAATATGAGAATCCCAATGATAAGCATGGCTTTATATAATTTAAACCAGTATAAATATTCTGTATACTTTGTGAACATCATAAATCTTTGGAACTTAAGACAATAGAATATAAAAGAAAAAATAAATAAATAAATAAACTTTTTTGAAATAATAACAAATTTGGTTTATTAACAATAATACATGATAAATATTTACAAAAATTACTGGAAACATTGCCAAGATAGTGCTGTTATCTTTTAAACATTTTGACTAACAATCTTTATTTTGACTTAAAGAATTTGCAAAATTTTAGCTGAATAAAGAATTGACTACTCCTTATAAAATCTTTTCCAACTATTTATTTTAATAAAAACATAATTACAAAAGTGAACAAAGATTATTTGATATTTAATTGTATCCAAACAAACTCCTTAAAATATTAAGGATTCTAAACCTCTTTACTCTAATTATAGTAGTATGAGCTTAACAAATGTAACTTTAATTTTAATTGACTTATTTCATAATAATATGGTAACATTTAACCACCAAAATAATACACTAATTGGTTCATAGTAAATACCATAATCTAAGCAAAAGCTAAACTGGGATTAGCATATACAGCATAAATTTCAAATTATCATTAGCTACACTTATATTATTAAGAGTATAGCTAGTGATGAAATTAAGTAAATTTAAGCTAAATTGAAATTAAATTAGATGTATGGGCTACTCATCAGAGGTCATTTATACACCTATTTCAAGTAATTCCTGTCCACATAAAATTATTATACCAACTGTTTTAAAATTGAAATTTAAAAGACTTACAATTCCATCAGTGAAAACTCTGGATGAACATATTAACTACATAGTATGTGTGATTTGCCAATTATAACCATATCTATAATCTGCATACTTAAATATAAATACAAATTATTGTTGGTTAGATTGTGGATGATAAAACTATCATAAAAGCATAATTCAGACATTTATATACCCTTAAGCATTAAAAATAAAAATAAAATATAACCTGAAAAAAAACCGAGTTCCTCAAACAAACAGTTCTTGTCATTACATATTTCAAACAAATGCAACATCACCTATAGTGGTGGAAAATAGCTTTAATACATCATGAGTGATAGACCAAAAAATACACATATACTCCGCAAAGCTGAACAACTTCATAAAACTGTTATGGCTTCCAAAATACCTATCTTTGAGGCAGAAAAGAGGATGCCTGGACCTTGTCACAGTGCATCAGGAACAGAAAAGACACACCAGGAAATATATGATCCTCTCCATGGGATTGAACACTTTCAAAATATGTGATTGCAATCACTAAATATACAAAACCTAACATATGATAATGAACACTATTTCCTCATGAAAAAACAATAAAAAGGATGGAGGACCTTATCTACTCTATTAAGCATACTAATAATAATCAATAAAACCTTGCTCTATGAGGCTAACAAATACTAAACTAATTACAAGATATAAACATCACTTTAATGGACTAAGTGATCTTCAAGTCTTTTAAATTACAATGTGTATTAATCATTGTCAGAAACAACAATGCAAATTATGTCAACTGACTATATAAGAACTACTTAAAAATATTAAATGCATATAAAATTCTGAGCAAGGTACAATGCATGCATAATCAAATATTAAATATTAAAATATAGTGGCTAGTTGACATTTACAAGACTATGATCAAGTAGGAGAAAAATAATTCTCAGTATGTATAAAAATATATTAGTGGTTATTATTAAGGTAGACTTTATAAAAAAAAACAAATGAATGGAAAACTCTCTGATAACCTCTTGGGCTGTTTTACATATAACTGAGTGAATTACCATACATTTAAATTAGCTAACAATGAGATATGAAAATCTCCAGGGATAAAAATGCTTAAAATATATGTTAACTTATTTAATGCTTATCAAATGTAATAATACTGATATTACCTGAGCATGGTAGGATGTCTACACATTCTAATAAACTCATTAAGACTAAAATTACATAAATGAAATTACCTGGCATATTTATCAGTATTAAACAAATTTACAAAGAAAATGTAGCATAAATATATTTTCCTGTTTTCTTTTTTTTTTTAAACCAATAAAACAAACAAAATAAATATACAATAAACTTTAGTTTATAATTTCAGCTTTCTCCACAATGGCTATCCATTAAACACATGTATATCATTTATTAAACATTATTTATCTGACAGGCCAGTGTTCTGCACAAAGCTTCTGGTCAAAATATTCAACTTAAACATGGCAAAGATTTCCGAAATAAATATCTACAATAGTTTCTTAAAATTAATGCAGTTGTTCTTTTAAAAAAATAATAATAATAATAATAATAATAATAATAATAATAATAATAATAATAATAATAATAATAATAATAATAATAATAATAATAATAATAATAATAATAATAATAATAATAATAATAATAATAATAATAATAATAATAATATATTTATGTATTCATTATGAAGCAAACAATAAATGTATAATACAGTGAGATAAATTCCATACAAGAAAAAACGTTGTGTGAGGAATTTAAAGGTAACAACTAAAAACACTAATAAAATACAAAAAAAAAGTATAAATATAACATAAAATATTAAAATTATACAGATATTACATTTGGAAATTCAATAACAGTAGTAAATAATTACAACATAACATACAGTATAAACAAAAATAAAATAAAATAAACAAAATAAAACTAATGCTTAGCACAATATAACCAGTGCCATAATTGCTTTTTAAAAATCAAATAACTAGTGCTCATTAAATTAGCAGAACAATCTCTTATAAACATATTAAATAATTTAGGACCATTATAACTAAATTGCTTCCTACTAGATGTTTTAAGAAAATTAGGTAAAGCGAGCTGATATTTAGGAGATAAATTAGTATTTACAACAGAAGATTTAGTATCCAAATGAAGCTTCCTACAATAAATATCAAGAATCACTCTATATTTATACAAATGGAAAACATCTAGTATATTAAAAGTGGCAGAAATATCTTTAACAGATGTGGCATGTGATTTACCAAAAATGATACGCATTGTATAATTCTGTAAAACAGACAATGTAGTCATTGCAAAAGTAGAATAGTTCCCCCAAACTGATATATTATAACATAATAAGCTTTGATAAGAAGAAATATATAAAGTAATCAAAGCTGATTGAGGAAAAAATTTAGATAAGTAGAAAAACATATAATTTAATTTACGTAAACGAGAACAAAGAAAGTCAATATGGTTTGATCAAGATAGTCTAGAGTCAATAAAAACACCTAGATAGCAAATATTATCAACAAAAAAAATGTTAGCACAAGTACAAATTCTATATAAAGGCCAAAAATACTTATTACAAATAGTAATGTTAAGCGAATGGATATTTTACTTATTAGAAAAATTAATAGCTTTTGTTTTACTCAGATTAATTGATAAATTATTAAATGCTAACCATTTACTAATTAGGATTAAATCATCATTAATTATTTTTTCAACAAAAGTATATGAAACTGCAGCATAAGATAAAGCAATATCATCTGCAAAAACATAAATCTTAGATTCTAAAGGTAAAGAAAATAAATCATTTATATAAATTATAAATAAAATGGGACCCAAAACTGAACCTTGTGGTATACCATGGTTAACTGTTATAAAAGAGCTTACAAGACCAGAAATATTTGTTGCTTGTTTTCTATCATTTAAGTAACTTGCAAACCATGAAATAAATCCACCATGAAAAACATATGAATATAAACGCTTAAGTAAAATTTTGTGAGATACAGAGTCAAATGCCTTAGACAAATCTAAATAAATAGCAACAGTTTTAAAATCCTTATCTAGTGAAGTTGTAAAATTGTTTACATGACTATAGAAAGTGTCCAAGGTACTTCTACCAGAAATAAATCCATATTGATGTTCAGATAAAATATTATTTTTAGATAAAAATGACATCATTTTCTCTTTAACCACCATCTCTAACAATTTGGATATTACAGATATAATAGATATTGGTCTATAATTGTCAAGCTGTACAGGATCACCCTTTTTAAAAACAGGTGTAATACAACCAACCTTTAAACAAGTAGGAAACAAACCAACATTTAAGGAAAGGTTAAACAAATAAACAAGAACAGGTATGAAAGCTGACTTATTTCTCTTATGAATCTTTGGTGTTAACTTATCTAGACCAGCTGAATGAACATTCTTTAAGAGATCAATTTTACCAGACAAATTGAAATCAGTAACATCTGTACACAAAAAAGAATTTAGACAAGAATCAGCAAAAGACAAGTCTTGTACTGGTGTTCTATCTATTGATAGATCTGAAAAAAATTATTAAACAGGTCAGCAACACATTTTTCATTATTTTCTACAATCAAATTATCGTTGTGTTTTATAAATTTAAGTTGATTTGATAAAGGTTTCTTTACAAGATAATTTTTCAACTTTCATTTCAAAGAAATATTTTTATCATTAAAATATTTTTGATAATATTGAAATTTTAATTTCCGAATATCAGATTTAATCTCAGTATTCAATTTCTTCAAAGTCAACAAATCTCCACCCAAACATTTTAAATAACTTATTTGATTAATTTTTCCAATCAAATCATTCGTTATCCAGGCTGAATGTTTGCGGTTTTTGCTAGTCAATTTAAAACTAACTATAGATTTTGCAATTAAGGATTTACAAATATCTTGAAATTTTAAAAATGCTGAATCAACATCATGCAGAGCAAAAACATAATCCCAATTCTGATCAGATAATAACATTTTTAGTTTATTATGTGATAACTTATTAATATATAAATGAGTATTTACATGTGGTCTATTATTATTATTATTATTATTATTATTATTATTATTATTATTATTATTATTATTATTATTATTATTATTATTATTATTATTATTATTATTATTATTATTATTATTATTATTATTATTATTATTATTATTATTATTATAATAATAATAATAATAATAATAATAATAATAATAATAATAATAATAATAATAATAATAATAATAATAATAATAATAATAATAATAATAATAATCCAGCAATAAATGCCAAGTAAAACAAATTATTCAACTGATAATATCATTAAGAGATCCCGGATTTACTTAGACAATAATATATCTTTCTTTTCACTCCATTTCTTCTTTTTTTTAAAAAAAAAACACATTTTTAAGCAACATTTCTTTTTTTTTTTTTTAAATTTACTCACATTCAATATTAAGACGCTTCTAAGTTATTTCTCTGCACTCTTTTTAAAATAAGAGTGCAAACAGATTACTAGTAGAGAGTTCAATATGTCTAATAATTTAGAATAAGTTATCACAACTTTAAGTACAGATGTAAGCACAAATATTTTTTTTCTAATTTTTAACTCATAAACTCTATGTTCTTCAATTACAAACCAAGAAAACTCTCAGTTGAGTGTACAATTTAATCAATTGTTAATATACTATAAGCATTTATGTAAGCATACACCCTTCGTTATAAGTTTCTTACTCGCGAACTATATTCTTCCATTTCAATTAAAACAACTGCTCTAGTGAAGTAAATATTTCAGTCTATTATAAATATTCTTTAAACATTTAAAAAAAATTAAAAATATCAAGTTCTTTCTTAAATAGTTACAGTGCAAATTATTTCAGAAGTAGGTAAATTAACATAATGAAAAATGTTTTTAGTTAGTGTCAGGCACAATTAATATAATGTGGAAGACTTGAATTAGCTAGAGACAAAATTAACACAATGATATTAAAAATTTTAAAATATATAGCTGAGTCTCTATACATTTTCTTAAATGCTCCTCATTTAAATTTTATTTTATTTAATGAATATCTGAGTAATTGTAGACTATATAGTTCTGTGCAATAATAGTAATTTATCCATAAATATAATAACTGCATATATTTTAAATTTGTTTCATAGAAGATATTATTCACATAGTTAGTATTAAATAAAGCATAAGTAAGATTTCCTGCTAGCATTTTTACTAAAGTTTTTAAAAGTTAATTGAAAGTTAATTGACAAGAAACGAGTTACCTATTTCTTTAGAAGTTGTCCATGGATATATGAAATAATCAAATATAATTTACAATACTTTTATTTAAAAATAATAAACTTTTAAAAATAATTAATACTTGTTCTGGAGGAGAGAAGACTTCAGGAAAAATTCAGAACCCAACTCAAAAGATAAATAAATCTGTTATTTTATGTCAATATTCTTTCTATTTCTCCTCCCAAAATTTTCATGTCAATTTCTTTTAAACAACCAATAAACATAACTTAGTCTTTTTTAATTGTAATTTTTTATAAAAAAAAATCAGCTGGAATACATATCGATTGATAAATGACGTCAGTACGAACAAAATCATTGAATATCATGTGATCTAATGACCTTAAATTAAAAGTTAATAATTAGTGTTTTTTTATAATATTAATAAAAAAAATATATTACACAAAATAAAAATAGAAATACTGACATCAAATTAAATCTGGTCTCATTTATTGATGGACACACTTTTAAATATTTAATTATAATTATTTTATTCATTCACTTTTTAAAAAAAATAATATTATAGCTAATTATTTATTCATCCTCTTATATCTCTATACATGCACACACACTCACACAGAGAGATGACCCTTAACTTGATCTCCAATACTTAATTATAATTTTTAATGACTATAAATAAAAATACTTGAGAATATTGTATTAAAATAACTTTTAACAAGCTAATGATGATTTACATTAAATATTAAGTTATTATTTGACTGTTTTAAGAAAACTAAAGATTAATTTTAAATCAATTTTATACTATTTATTTTATTTATAATATTAGCTCAGTTATTAGCTATAAACTAGAAATAAATAAAACAAAAGATATCTTATGACACATTTAACATTATTTATTATCATTTTTTCAAATAGTAACTCAAACATTTTTTGAGAAAAATACTATTTTACATCTCAACACTCATAACTACAAACATGTGACTTACTTTGCACATATAATTATATCAATTTACTAAATATCACAACATTACCAATTATTATTACATCCTATTCATTGATTAAATAATTTATTATTTTTTATCATTATTTTTTTAAAACAGATAAGTATGAAAAATGGTTAAGCTAATATAAGTTGTGGTAGCTCCTAACAAGCTTTAAATTATAAGTGCCAAAAGAGAAAGAATTCAAAATCTCTACCAGAAAACCCTCATTCATAGACCAATTGTTTTTGAACTTATGACTCACCTCAGTAAGGAGTTAGGATTTCAGACACTAGATCTAAAATTCCA